>JASKGM010000001.1:21298051-21316525 GCA_034509205.1 Ceratonia siliqua | reverse complement strand
TCTCCTTTTTCTCTCTGCTCTCTGTTCTCGTCCTCAGGATCATCACTGTATCATTTTTGTGCTTTCATTGTATTGCCATGGCGGACAATACAATATCCAAAGCCATTGCTGATCGATTGGAAGACGTGATTGCAAAGTTGACCACTGTGCAGACAAATTTGAATACTCGAGTCGACGACAATTTTACTAAACTTGTTGCGTTAGAGACTAGACCACAGTCGTTGTTGCCATTACCATCTCCTTCTATAAGTTTGACGTCTGCTATGTCAAGTACCTCTTCATTACCATTGAAGACGCACATTAAGCTCGATGTATTGAAATTTGATGGCATATATCCATTAAGATGGATATTCAAGATCAATCAATTTTTTTATTTCCATGCTACCCGGAAGAGCAACGGATCACCATTGCTTCTGTTTACATGGATGGACCAGCTCTTAGTTGGTACCAATGAATTCATAAGAATGCGCAGATAATGTCATGGTCTAAATTCGAAGATCCAAAAGGTGCCTTGTTCAAGTTATCGCAACGTGGTTTGGTTCGTGATTATCTTTCGGAATTTGAGACTCTTGCAAACTGTATCGTCGGTCTACCTCCTCAATTTTTACTCAATTGCTTTATTTCTGGACTGTCACCGAAAATTCGACGAGAAGTGTAAGTGTTATAGCCAGTGACTCTGTCTCAGGCAACAGTACTTGCTCATTTGTAGGAAGAAAATATATAGGAATCTCGTCGTTACCTTCGATCACAAATGACTCCAATTGTTTCTTATCCACCATCATTGAAACCAGAATCATCGTCACAACCATTGTTACCGGCACCTCAGTCAACCAATTTTAAATGTTTGACTTCAACAGAGATGGCTCAATGTTGGGAAAAGGGTTTGTGCTTCAATTGTGATGAAAAATTTCATCTACCTCATAAGTGTCGTTCACGATTGTTTCTTATCATTGTGGATGATGACCAGTTACCGGTACTGGAGTTGGTGGAGACAGTAGAGGAGGATCAGACTGTGGCTCCTTTTGATGTTAATGGATTGAGCTTGGCCCATATAAGCTTCAATGCTCTTTCAGGCCACACAATGTCTCAAACAATGAGAATCACAGCCCATATCAATTATCAACCTGTGTGTGGTAGATAGAGGAAGCACCCATAGCTTCTAGTGGTTTGTTATTTGCAATTGTTTATAATCCCAGTACCAATGCTCAAGGTGTTAGTAGGTAACGGTGATGAGCTCATGTGCACTCAACTCTGTATGCAATTGACACTCGTGATTCAAAACCACAAATTCTTGGTGGATTTACTTGTTTTACCTATTAGTGGTGCTGATGTTGTCCTTGGAGTTATCTAGTTAAAACAACTTAGCCCAATAGTCACTAATTATGATAAGCTTCTCATGTGATTTATGTGGCAAGGCAAATAGGATGAATTACATGGAGATACTCAGCCCAAGCCCAGTAGTATTTCTGCCCAGCAACTTAAGTGGTTGGTTCACACAGATCGAGCAGCGGATTTTTACCATTTAATCGTGGATCCACCAAGCCTAATGTCTTTAAGTCAAATACCATCACACTCGAATAAAGCGATAACATCTATATTGCAGAAATTCTCTACTCTGTTTCACACTCTGACCTTATTGTCATCGGAACGTGCCATCGACCATGCCATTCATCTCCTTCCGAATGCCCAACCTGTAAATGTTAAGCTGTATCACTATCCACATTTCCAGAAACTAGAAATAGAAATTCAAGTGCAATATCTCGAGCAAACTTTAAATCTATTGCAGCAAGGTCAATTTTACTTGAAGGGGTCTAAGTGTTCTTTTGTTACTCATAAAATCGAGTATCTAAGACATATAGTGACTGAGAATGGGGTAACACCTGATCTAGTAAGGTACAAGCTGTCGTTGACTGGCCACGCCCTGTTGCAGTTAAGGCTCTCCTTGAATTTTTGACTGGCCATGCCCTGTTGCAGTTAAGCCTTTGTGCATCGATAGGCCACGCTTGCTGCTCCGTTAACTGAGCTCGAGAAAATACCAGTTTCAATGGTCTTCCATCGCTGAGCAGGCGTTTGCTACCCTAAAAACAGCCATGACACAAGCTTTAGTACTAGTTTTGCCCAACTTCGAGGTGACTTTCATAGTAATGACGGATGCTTCGGGCTCGGGTATTGGGGTAGTCCTAACTTAGAATCAGAATCCTATTGCGTTCCTTAGTAAGCAGTTTTGCCCATGCTTGCTCACGGCGTCCATATATATACGAGAACTACAGGCTATAACTTCAGCTGTTAAGAAGTGGTGTCAATATTTGTTAGGGCAGCACTTCATCATTCAAACGGATCATAAGACATTGAAGCAATTGATGACCCAAGTGATTCATACCCTGAAATAGCAATATTATTTGTCAAAGCTCCTAGGCTATGACTACGACATTCAGTATAAGCCAGGGAATTTCAACCACGTCGCAGATGCTTTGTCTTGGATCCAAAGTGATAACGATAGTAGTTCATTTCTTGTACTCTCGATCCCTTAATACGAGTTCATTCATCAACTCAAAGAGGAACTACAAGGATACTCTGAGTTCTAATCACTTTGGGACAACACAATGACAAACGTTGCCAATTACAGTGATTACAAGTAGAGGTGTTCAAGGTTCGGGTAAGTTCAATTTTTTACTGTAACCAACAACCGAATCGTACAAGCATGGGCAGTTAAGTTTAGTTTGGTGAAGAGCTGATATAGGCTCAATAACCAAACCAGACTTAACCACTGTTTGGCGGTTAGGTTGGTTCGAGTAGGCTATTAACTGCTTCTAGGAATTCTCTTTGTTTCTATATTAGCAATTGATTATCCACTTCTAAGATGGTAATGCTGGATCTCCCAGTGGCAACTTTAGAGGAATTCTAGTGTTTTACACTCTTCTTTCATCTTTACTTGCCTAAGAAAGAAAAAGATGAAACAAAGAGAATGAAAGTTGGAAGAAAGAAAATTCGAATTAGTTAATGTAATGGCATTGATAAATTTACATGGAATTACAAAAGCAAATACAAATCCTAAAGCATAGGGCCTTATTTGAAATACAAAAAGCTAACATTACAACAAAAAGAACGCCCACAAATATACCAGATCAGTCTGATCAGATGTATTGAGGATGAGAATAGGATAAATTCATATGGTCATTGGCAATAATGTGTAATACATGCATGATTCATCCATAATAGGATTTTCAAGATTCAAATTGATTACCTTTATCAAATGAGTTATTCCAGAAACACTTACGAATTCCAAATTGCGAATTATAAGCTGTTTGCGTCTGCGACACAAGCCAATCAAAGAATGTAATTGTTCCACTGCTATATGAAAGATTAGAGAATCAAGCAAATTTAAATATGAATACCTTACAAAATTATAGTGTTAAGCCAGAATAACCAGGCCAGGAGTAGTAGCAAGCTTCAATACACCAAATGGTTTACACAAAGCAAAATTAGAACTAATATCTTGCAAGCTTCAACAGTAATAGACAAAGTTCAATACACTGAAAAAACATTTATCTGCATCAGATGGTTTACCAAGTTCAATACACAAAGGAAAGAAATTTAAAGTTTATATACTTTAACATAAAAAAGGCTTCTCTTTTACATTAACAAAAAAAAGGCTTCCAATTCTTGTTACATTATCCATTATCCAATTACAAGCAGTCCAAAGTCCAAAAATACAATAATTATGTATGATAATATGAAAACATCTTCATCTTCCTGGCTTCCTCCTCACCTAAAGAAAAAAATACAATAATTGAAACAAATAAGTAATCATTATGATAAAATCAAAATAATGATTTATTTGCAGAATTAGAAAAATTCACTTATGGAATGTGGACTATGTCAATATTTGTTGCCTTGATTCCCCACTTCAATTTGAGTTAGATTTGTTAATTTTAGTTCAACAATTAACACTAACACAAGATAACACAAAAAAATAACTAAGTCAACTATTTTATTCAAATTATATACTTTAAAGTTTTCAATCCTAAATGGCTAAACGCATAAGAAAGAAATTTACCTGATTCAATATATTTGATTCATCCATTTGGCCACGAAGATCAATAGCTTTACTGGGTGATATCAACCAATTTTGTGCAAATCAAAGCCTCCACAGTAGTAGGGTTAAGTAAGCTACGAAATGGGTCAAGAATTCGACCTCAGTGTTGAAAGCAAACTCAGATGATAGAGACTGATATGGCCAAGATATCTCTAGCCATGCAAGATAAAACATGATACTTTGACATAATCCTTTTCCACTACTTAAGAATGTCAAACCCTTCTACATCATCCTCGACTTCATCCTTTAAGTATCTATCTAATTCATTATGCTTCACTTCAGCCTGTTTTTCCTTTATCTTCAACCCAAACTAAGTTCTAGGTTTTACTTTTCTACCATTATCATCATTGTGTGAAGAACAATTTGATGGAGAACTAGAGTTACCCTGATCAAGAGGAATAGGACATTGCAACTTGTAAGTTTGAAACAACTCTTGCATTAACTTTTCAACTTTTTGAAAAGCTTCTTTCCCACCATCCTTGCCATAGATAATAGGTAAGCATAATTCCAAATATTGTAACTTAAACCGAGGATCAAGGATGATAGCTACAAATAAAAGATAATTTATACTATTACCAGCATCCCAATATTTATCAAACTTGGCTTTCATGCTCTCTGCCATACTTCTTAAAATCATATCATCAGTAGACATCCAATCTTTTAAATTATTTACAATGTCAATCAATATTTGAAAGAATTGATTTGAAGTGACATGCAAAGAATTAGAAAATGAAAGAGTTGCATCATAAAAAATATGCAAAAACTGAGTAAAAACCGTAGCCCTTTCTCAATCTTCATCATTGGGAGGCCCCCTATCAGCAATAATTCCCATCATCATCTTCTAGGAGTGTAAAAGCCTTTTTAAACTTTTTAGCTGCATCCAACATAGAATATGTTGAACTTCACCTAGTCGGCACATCCAGGCAAATCCCTTTTTGACTAGCTATCATTGCCTGATTTAACATATTTACAAGTAGCTCTAATTTTTTTTTATAGATGCATATATTTCTTTTAGTCCATCAGTCACAATAAGATTGAGTATATGTAGACAACACCTTAAATGCATGTACTTCCCCCTTAACAAAGTGTCACCCCAATTATTAACGCTTTTTATCAAATAAGAAACTACAGTATTGTTTGAGCTAGCATTATCCACTGTGATAATGTTTGGTTCTCAGGTTGGACAGTAAAGGTCGGAGAAGTATAATCACTTATTCTTAAAACCAGTATTCTTAAGACCAAAAAGTCAGGCGAAAAATGGGGAAAGCTCTCCGTTCCCAGTTCTACTGTAGCTAGATCCTCCGAAACCACAAGAATCCTTAATTAGTATTATCCACTGTGACAATGTCAATATATGTAATACCTCAATCTTTGATGCATCTCTCTAACTGCTTCCCTATTGTGTCAGCACTATGGTTATCAATAAAAGAAAAGGCCAAAATTTTCTTATGTAACTCCCAATGAACATCTATGTAGTGGGTTGTCACACAGATATAATTCATATTTTAAATAGATGTCCATGTATTTGTGGTAAGGCAAACCCTCCGATATGCAGTTGATAAGGTGGTTTTTAACTTCTCTTTCCTACTTAAAAATAAGGACACAACATCTCTAGCTATAGTTATGCGGGAAGGAATTTGAAATTGAGGTTGAGTAATTGTCATAAGCTCCCTAAATCCCTCGTTCTCAATAAACTTGAAGGATAACTCATTCTACACACAGTAGCCCTAATAGCCTCTTGATTTAACTCCACAATTCCTAGTTCTACCTTTCTATCACCTTCACTTTCAGGTTTTCTAAAAGCACCAAGAGTTTTCTACTTCTTATCCTTCCTATGTGGATTTTTTGGACACCCTTCTAAATGATATTTCAAGGTAGAAGTACCATGGGTCTTACTATTGCATGCATGCCACAATAATTACAAGAAACCCTCCCAACTTCAGTATTCTTAGTAAAATGCTCCCAAATAAAAGAAGCATGTTTACTAGCTTTTCTTTTCAATCTTACCCTATATGCAGCTTCCTCATGTTCAGGCCCAGGCCTCGGCTGTTCATTAACTTCATTCACTTTAGTTCTAGTCTCCACAGCTAGTACATAATCATCTTGAGCAATATGGGTTAATAGAGGAGTTGGAGCATTCACCATTCCAGTTTGAGTGAAAGCAATAACCATCTTTAATGTCTACAAATCACACATGAAAGTATAAATTAGCAATGATACTTTGACATACGAACGACCAGTTTATTGAATTTAGATAAAGCCATATCAATAATTTATGAATACAATTTATGTAAATATATAGCATTATTGTTATTGACCTAAAGAAAGAACTTGTAATTGGTCTTCTGGCTGTGTGCTTAAGATGCCCTCGATCTGGTTTCTATGCCATGAACGAGTAACCATCAAGAGGGTCCATCTTCAAAACAAAAAACACATAAGTAAGCCAACAATTTTGAACCCATAAAAGATAAACAAGTTCTTGAAACAACATAATTTCAGGTTGCCTCAATAGTCATCAAGATGGAACAAAGAAATATAGGCATTACCATTATGACAAGGTAAATTAATTATTAAAATGGTTTGATAGCAGAGAACCAATAATTCTTGAAAAGTGGTTAGAAGACACTAGCAAAATTCTCATACCCATATAATATAGATTACATATCATAGCACTCACAATTTCTATGCAAAGATGATGATTTCCTTCTAACTACTCATCTAACGAATGAATATATTATCAGCCTTTTACAAGCTAAATATATTATCAGCCTTTTGGTTTAGTAAGATGAAGAAAGTCAGAAAGATATATACTTTCATATAAGATAGACAGACAAACAGTTACTTCACATGAGTTGTTTGCATTCTTGTCAATAAATTTCTTCACTATTATCTGGTTTATATTGTGTTTGCATTTTGAAA
This sequence comes from Ceratonia siliqua, assembly GCA_034509205.1. Classification (NCBI taxonomy): domain Eukaryota; kingdom Viridiplantae; phylum Streptophyta; class Magnoliopsida; order Fabales; family Fabaceae; genus Ceratonia; species Ceratonia siliqua. The sequence continues at coordinate 21,309,510 of JASKGM010000001.1, read as the reverse complement.
ACACAATAATCTTCCAACCTTTTGGTTCTTCCTTCTTAAATTAAATGGAAACAAGAGAACAGTGATTAATGATCCAAACTTACAAAGGCTAAAAGGTATGTGAAAATTTGTTTTGACTGATTTAGTATGATGAAGAAAGATATATACAATGATTATCAATAAACTTGAGTATAAAAAAGAATAGTGTCTGCAAATAAACAGAGCCCATTGTTGAGAGTTGAAACTTAAGTGTACAAAAAAATAGGCTTTCTTTCTCCACATTGAAAGGAAATGAAAGACTAAAGAGCAATTTTATTTATAAGTTGTATGTAAATTATAAAAAGCATCAATCCATCATCTATGATTCTCTTCAACAATTCGAAACTTTCGCATAAAGATTAAAGAGCAAAATAGAGAAGATCATAACTGAAGAACCTTAAATTTTATTTTCCTAACCTGAAGATTTAAACGGCTTCAACCGACCAAATCAACGGCTGAAATAGGTTGATGGTGACTCGCGAGCGGTTGACGGTGACTATGGCGATGGCCAGAAGCAACAGTTGGTGACGGTGAGTCAATTCGACTCTTTAAGCTTCGTCGTGTTAGAGCTCAAGGGTTTCAAACTAGTGTTTCAGTGAGTTTTACTTTCAACTTTCACACATCAATAACATAGTAAATGATAAATCTATAGGCTGTAATTGACTAATTGTAATTTAGTAATTCAGTAATTGTAATTTCTAAATGTCTAATTTCTAAATGTAAAATGAGTAAATGAAAATTTCTAAACTGTAATTTTAAATTCTGTAAATGTAAATTATGCTTATGTAATGATTGTAAAATATTAAAAGTATATATATATATATATATATATATATATATAAAATATAGGTACGTTCGGTTAACCCATCGATTTGAAAAATCAAACCGCCTACCGAACCATCCCTTATGTACAGTGTTCAGTTTCTTGGCCGAACCAAACCATTTTCGCATAGTTTGATTAGATAATTCCTTGGTTTATTTTGGGCTGGGCGGTTTGGCGATTAAAATTGCCTGGCTGCACACCCCTTAGTTACAAGATCCATAATGACTTTATCCTTTTCAAATGATCAATTTGGGTTCCTAAATACTTTGTTTTCAAAACACTAATTTTCCAAGAATTCTATGGTACACCTTCAGTGGGTCATGTCGGTATTACCAAGACTTTAAGTCAAGTAAAATCCAATTTTTATTGGGAAAGCATGCGATAGGATATTCAAACCTTCATTCAGCAATGTTCCATTTGCCAACAAATGAAGTATTCTACGTAGAAACCTACTGGATTACTGGTTCGTCTGCCCATGCCGTACAAGTTTAAGAGTATCTCTCTCTTGATTTCATTATAGGTTTACCAATTTTTCTGGGCAACTTCATTATCTTAGTTACTGTCGAACGATTTTCAAAGGCTGCCTATTTTGGGATGTTTTCTGGCCAATTCTCTGCAGTCAAAGTTGCTCATTTGATTGTTACAATGGTTTGTAAACTTCATGGCTTTCCTCGAAGTTTAGTCTCTGATCGAGACCCTGTTTCCCTCAATAAATTATGGGCTGAGCTGTTTAAACTCAGAGGGACTAAGCTTTGAATGTCAATTGTATACCACTCGTAATCGGATGGTCAAACAAAAGTATTGAATCACATTCTCTAGCAGTACCTCCACGCCTTTGTACATGAACAACCCTCTTATTATGGTCATTTTCTTCCTTAGGCTGAGTAGTGCTACAATGCCATTGAACAAGCATCCACTGGCTTTACACTGTTTCAAGTGGTGTATAGCAGACCACCACCAACACTTCCAAGATATATTGCTGGGTCATCCGTCATTAAACCTACTAATTATTTTCTCGTCATCCGAGATGATGTCTTGTAACTGTTGCGATGCAACTTAGAAAAAGCTCAACAACGTATGAAAGATAATGTTGACAAGGCCCATCGTGATGTTCATTATGAGGTGTGATCCTGGGTTTATGTTAAGTTGAGGCCTTATAGACAAACTTAAGTCGCGGGCAATTGTTTGCCTAAGTTATCTAAACGTTACTATGGTTCATTCGAGATTCTAGAACGTGTTGGCCAAGTTGCCTATCGTTTGGCTTTACTTGCAGACTCCAAAATACACTCGGTTTTCCATTGTGCTTTATTAAAGCCACACCAAGGTCCTATTCCAACTGAGTCTTATAATTTTCCTCTTGCAGCCATAGACAACCAGCCTCTGGTAACTCCTTTAGCAGTTATAAGCCACAAGATTAACGCTACAATTTAGCCCTCTCGTCTAAACGTTTTGGTGCAGTGGGAAGGGTTACAACCTCATGAAGCATCATGGGAAGACTGGCTCGAGCTTCGTGATCAATACCACCTTGAGGACAAGGTATTTTTCGACGAGCCTGAGAATGATAGGTACGAGTCACTAGTTGGCATACAAAGGAAGAAACCAAAGGAAGCAAAGGAGAAAAATACTGGGGCCAATGAGTAGAAGCCCAAACATGTCACTAATAGGCTAAAAGGGTGAGAATACTATATATACTAGTCTATGAGTAGTGACCAAGCGTCAAGAGTAGCGTAGTCCGTGGTAATTAATTAGTCCGGGTCATGTAATTATCGCTGCTGTGATCCTTATAAAAGAAATAACAAAGAGTATTTTTAGTTCTCTTCGTTCTCTACTTCCTCTTCGTTCTCTTTCTTTTATCTGCTCTTTGTTCTCATCTTTTAGATCATCACCGTATCATGTATCCTTCTCTTCTTGAGTTTATCTCGCTCTGATCTCTCACTCTATATTTTCCATATTTCCTCTTAACTTTACTCCTCAGATCTCTATAAATCCCTTTTGTTTTGAAGCAAAAATGTCACATAATGATACAATACCCCTTCACCCATCATCCCAATTCAACATTGACGAGATCGAGAACCTTATCCATGCCAGCATCCAATCAAGCCCCGCCAGGGTTCTACATACCAGACCCCCCAAGTGCCCCTCGAGCTTCAATCTCTATATCTTCTTCCCCTTTCATCTACTCTATTCTTCCACCATCTCCACAATCCTCCAATCAGAAACCCTCTTCTGCTCATTATACGCCTCTGCTTAAGGATTTGTACAAGTATTTTTATTTTCTTAATAACCCAATTAATATTTTATAAAAATTAATAAATTTAAAAATATTAGGACCTGAATTTGAATTAGTTGTAAAATATGATATTTTAAAACTAACAATAAATTTTTTTAAATTAATATACATTTATATTAAAATCGTTTAATATGAAAATAAAAAACATGTTAGAAAAATATTTATATTGATATAATTATTTATAATGCTAGAATTATCTTGGTATATATACTACTTTATTTTCTTTTAATTCAATCAAATGATATTTTATAAAAATTTGTTTATATCCCTGGGAATATGTCACTTGAACCAAACATGGGAATAATATTTTGTTGGGAATGTAGCATATTATTCTCAAAAAAGTTGAGTGATAACCAAACACATTTTATCAACTTTTTTAAGAATTCCATTATTAAAAAAGGGGATCGAGATCCCCAACAGTTGCAAGGTGTATCGTTAAATCGTGGCCCTTTAACGCATGATGGACGACCACGATTTAACTCAATTTTCTTTTTCTTTGGAATAATCATGTCCCGAGACATTTTTTTTCTCCTTTTTTTTTGTTTTTCTTTCTACAATCAGTCCAAAGCTAGTTAATATGAATGGAATATTCACATTGGGTTTTTCCAAATTGTGGTTAATATGAATGGATAAATATATGATTGTTGAAGAGTTAATATGAAAAATGAAATTAACAAAAACTGTGACTCCAGTTAGCTTATTATCATATGCAACCAGAATCACGTTGGGTTTTACCAAATTGTGGTTAATATGAATGGATAAAAATATGATTGTTGAAGAGTTAATATGAAAAATGAAATTAACAAAAACTGTGACTCCGGTTAGCTTATCATCATATGCAACCAGAATCTGTGTCACTTAGGTTAAGAAGAAGAAGAAGAAGAAATTCTAATTTTGTAACTAAATCCAGAGTAGTGGAGAAATTCTACAACTAAATCCATTATCTCTATAGAAGAGAAGCATTAGATGCTTGTATGAAGAAGAGGGCACATGATTACTTCATTTAGTAGAAATTGCAGTAGAGAGAGAAAATAAGAGTTACAAAAAGAGAGAGAAAGTATAGAGAAAATAAAACTATTTTTAACAATGACTTAATCATAACCTATATTAGTAATTATGAATGTAAAAAAAAAAAATTTTAAAAAATTAATGCTCAATTTAACAAATTTTAAAATTAAGAGGATATTTACAAATTGCCAAAAGTTTAACAAATTAATGCTCAATATATGATTGTTGAAGAGTTAATATGAAAAATGAAATTAACAAAAAATGTGACTCTGGTTAGCTTATCATCATATGCAACCAGAATCTGTGTCACTTGGGTTAAGAAGAGTAGTGGAGAAATTCTAATTCTGCAACTAAATCCAGAGTAGTGGAGAAATTATGCAACTAAATTCATTATCTTTATAGAAGAGAAGCATTAGATGCTTGTATGAAGAAGAGGGCACTTGATTGCTTCATTTTGTAGAAATTGCAGTAGAGAGAGAAAATAAAAGTTGCAAAAAGAAAGAGAAAATATAGAGAAAATAGAACTGTTTTTAACAATGACATAATCATCACCTATATTAGTAATTATGAATGTAAACAACAAAAAAATTTTTAAAAAAATTAATGCTCAATTTAACAAAATTTAAAATTAAAAGGATATTTACAAATTGCCAAAAATTAAATACATGTCATACATTTTTACATTTAGATTTCATGCTTCAATTCTGAACATGTGACTAGCATAGTATTATGCTAGTATCTTACAAACCTTCATATAAATATATACACTTACAATGTAAGAGTATCATTCCATACCAAGCAGCATATATGATATTTTATTTTTTTAAAATTTTATTTTATTTTTTAAAATCAATTAATTAAATTTTATATCATAAAATTTTTTCAGAATTTTTTCAGAATTTTTTCAGAATTTTTGTATTTTTTACAGAAATTTTTAAGTTGCAAATGAATAGTAAAAAAAATTATGAATGAATAGTAAAAGAAATGTAAAAAAATTCAAGAAAAAATTGAAAAACATTTTAAAAAATTCTGAAAAATATATATAAGATAAAAAATACTTAATTATTTTTAAAAAGTAAAAAAATTTTGAAAAAAAACATAGAAAATAGAAAAAGTAAAAAAAAAAAGGGAAGGTGGGATGTAGTTTAGAAAAATCCATATAATAATCCCAGTTGTAAATTCTCTTGATTCTAGTCAATTCCATCCTTTTAAATTGTAAGTGTATATATTTAGAGTAAAATGCTCTCTCTTTTCATGAGAGATGTCTTAATTATATATTCTTTCCTTAACCTAACACAGTTAGGACTATTCTATTAAGATGGTTTTCTTAAAAAAAAAACAAATTAAGAAATTAAAATTATAAAGTACAATGACAAACTTACCCTTAATTTTTTTTCAAGTAATGATATTTTTAAAACAAAATAAAGAAAATTTTATTAAGTAATATTCTTAAATAGAAAAAGAGTTTTTCTCAAGTAAATATATTTTTAAAAACAAAATTCAAGTAATAATTTTTTAAAACAAAAAAATAAATTTTTTTAAGTCATAATATTCTTAAAATAAAAAAAATATTTTTCAAGTAATGTTATTTTTAAACCTTGCTTTTTTTGAAGTAATTATATTTTAAAAACAGAAAAAAATTTCAACTAAGGATATTTTTAAAATTAAAATTTTTTTAAGTCATGATATTTTTAAAACACAAAAAAAAAAAAAGAATTCCAAGTCATGATATTCTTAAAATAGAAAAAAAATAAAAATAAAAAGAATTTTTTTCAAGTAACTATATTTCTAAAACAATAAAAAAAGAATTGAAGTAAAATAATGAAAGAAAATAATATGTGTTATATTATATAAAAAATAATTCTTTGACCAAAAGATAATGGTTAATTTTAGTATTAATTAAAAATTAAATTTAATTATAATTTTTTTTAATTTATAAAATATGACTATATAAATTTTTAAAATATAAAAAATTATGTAATTAAAGCATATATAAAAAAAATATTTTACTCATATATAAAAACTTATAAAATATTATTATTAAATAATGTACCTAAATTAAAGCATGACAATTCATCAAAACATGAGAGGATAGAGTAAATTTTATTTTCACTTTTTTACTTAATTTAAAAATGAGTTATATTCATTTTTAAAACGTGTTATAAATTTTTTTCATAATTTAATTTTGACTAAAACTATACAACCGTATAAAATTTTAAATTAAAAGATTAGATGGATAAGATTATCAAGATAGACAAGCTAATTTTAATTTAGTTTTTTATCAAAATTTTTAAAAGACTTAAATATAATAATTTATATACTCTTTTGACTGAAATTATAAAAAAAAGTATAAATTGGTTTAAATTTTGAGTTAAAGAAATAAAGTGACTCATTTAATTATATTTTAATATATTTATTTTAAATTATTATTTAAATCAGCTCGCAGCCCCTTCTGAGAAGATTACTCACAATCCTTACCGCAATCGTGTGACACGTGTCCACTACGCATCTGGGATCTCAGCCGTCCATCTCTCAATTGCTGACCGTCCGTTGCATTCCTTGCCCACTATATATAAGTTGCCTCATTCGCCCGGGCACCTCTTAAAGGGCCTCAAAGAAGAGAACAGCAAGTGATTTCTACATTTCTTGGAAGAACAAGAAAGCCTGTGAAAAATTCGAATTAGGGAATTTTGATTTCTGAAATTTCGAAAGAGGAACCTGATTCCGATCTTCGATATCTTGAAGATCGAATCCTAAATTTCCTTGTTCTAAATCGGAGAAAAGGGTGTTTTAGGGTTCCGATCTCTGTTTGCTACTAAGTTTTTATTGTCGGTGGTAATTGCGGACAGTCCTGTTCGTTGTTTAGATCTTGAATTTGGTTTGTAATTTTGAAGAAACTGACCCTGTTTGTTAAGTGTAGGGTTTCGTTGGTAATTGGCGGCTACGATGAATGACCAATCGAAGATGATGATGAATTTGAACCAGATGAGTCAGCCTCAGATGATGAATCAGGTGCAAATGATGAACCCGCCGCAGGTAATTAATCAGCCTCAAATTATAGGTCAGTCTCAGGCTTTGTCTCAGCCTCAATTGCTGAGCCACTCTCAGGCATTGAATCAGCAACCTCAGCCCCAGCCCCAGATGAAACCATCTCAGATTTTGATGAACCAGACTCAGCCTCCGATGATGAATCGGGGCTATAAGGTTTGGCCTCAGCAGCCCTCTATGGACCCTAACAAGAAGTTTCAGAACCCCATGAAACCAAATTATCCGAACTCCAATCTGGGGCGAAGTAATTGGAAGGGTAAGAAGGTCACAGACAAGCGCAAGGACCCAAGAAGAATGGATAAACCTAATCCAAGTACCTCACTAAGCGTTCCAACCAACAATAGTGGGTACAAACCACCTACTCTGCATGAGTTACAGTCTCAAAATCGTTTAAAAGCCCGGAAATTCTACCCTAAGAAGAAATTTAATAATAGATTTGCTCCTTATGCCCCAAGAAACACAACATCGTTTTTAATACGTGCTAAGAAATCAGGAGGTATTGCTTCACTTGTATCACCTTGCCCAGTAACGCCAGCGGTTCTTCCTACACCTATATTCTCACCCTCGAGGGAGGTATTAGGGGATATGGCAAAGGAAGAGTGGGGCGTTGATGGATATGGGTCAATGAAGGGCTTGATAAGGCTTCGATCACCAGGGCATGAGGCAGACGTTCATGACGATGATGAAGAAGAGGAAGGTGGTGGTGGGTCAAGCGAGAGTGATGTAGAAGAGCATGTGGAGGTGGAAAGAAGGTTAGACCATGATTTGAGTCGGTTTGAGATGATATATCCGAATTATGGAGTTGAGTATAACAATGTCTTAGAGAATAGGGTAGATGATCAGGATTCCCATATAGCACAATTGGAGGAGGAGAATTTGACATTGAAGGAGCGCCTTTTCCTAATGGAGAGAGAATTAGGTGATCTGAGAAGGAGGTTACTGTTTCTTGAGAGGCAGAACCAAATTGTGGAAGATGTCAATGAGGAGGTGGTGGAGAATGGGTCTGATAATGAAAGTGAGGGGGGATCAGATGCCCCAGTTATGGGAACTGAGAAAAATGCTGACATGGTTGATTATGTGCCAGAAAATGGAAGAAATGAAGACAATGATACTAATGCTAAGGTAAAAAAAGATGGAGTATCAGAGACTGAAGGTGTAGGAGATGTTTGTATGGAAGAGTTTGTTTCTGATGAGGTGATTGCCAATAAGAATGAGATCAATGGTAATGAAGTGAGAAATGAGTTCATGTTCAATGAAGTGAAGGCAGAGAAGGACGAGCACAAGGATAAAGAAGCAACAGAGCAGTGTGTACCAGATGAAGTTATAGCTAAAGAAAATGTTGTTGGAGATCATAAAGGGAATGGTGAATCAGAAGTGGTGGAGGGAAAGGATGAAATAGAAGCCCATGAAGCCATCGATGAATGTGTACAAGACAAAGTCTTTACTGAGAAGGATGAATGATAGGATCAGGTATTTGGGACAAGCTTGAGGACTATTAGAGATGACTTGTCTGTCCCACATTAGTTTAGATTGTTTCTCTGGGTAGACGTTTGATACTAGGACTAAGTGCATTTAAGTCTCTCTTTTTTTTCTTTTTCGGGTGGGGGTTTTGCAAGATGGTAAAAGAGGTAGATAAATTTGCAGGTTCATTACCCGTAATGGCAATAATATTGTATCGTATGCATAGTTTTCCTCCGTTTGTATGTAAAGAACCTGTGAATCTTAACTAATTTTTTACATTGTACTTCTGCTTTTTCTGGTTAATTTTAAGAAACTTTCTTTTGATATATTAACGATGTACCTTAAAATTTTGGATACCTATTATACTTTGTTTTTTATACAGTACTTGAATTGTACAGAAGTGACGCTAATTTTATTTGATAATGGCACTGCACAATATTTTGATCCATGCCCAATCTGTTTAATAATTAATCTACAGCAACAATATTGCAAATAAATTCCTTCTTATTGAGGAATACAATGGACTAAGACTAACTGACACCTTTCTGTTCCTACATCTTGTTAACTAAATATTAGTTTAAACATACTTGGTTCTTATGTCTGGAATCACAAATTTTATTTAAGACCAATAATAGCTTGAATTTTTAAATGGAACTAGTTATAAGAATATGCCATGACTTGATGGGGCAAACATGAGAATTCTATTCTCAGGTGCTAGATTTTAACAATATTTTCTCTACTTTACTTTGTTTTCTTCTGATTATTTTTTCATTATGCTGTTGTATTAAATATAGAATTTCAGAACTGAAAGTTACTTCTCCAAGTACATATGATGTTTTTGGCTAGGCATTTGCTGTTACAATGGCCCTGCATTTGCTGGTTGGTTTTCTTTCATGGAATGTCTTTTTTGGAGGCTTATAAATTACTTTTTGTGCACTTAAAGAGTGAGAAAACACTCTCTCTCATTTAATTTTTCTCCGTCTTCTTGGCAAGAAGCTAGGATTTTAATCTATGCTTTTGCATGGTATGAATGGAAGATAATAAGGTTCATATGATTGCCAGTTATGTTTAACTGTGGAAGATGGATTTGATGTGTTTCAATTGTTATGTACTGGTTTATAGAACATATGGCTGATTGCTGTTATCTTGGCTTAAGCTGAAACTAGCAATGGTAAACAAATGTGATTTTATGTGCTTTTTATTTGTGGGGTAAAAGAAAACTTTGTTCTATAGGTCTACTGCTAAACGGCTAAACCTATTCTATCTACTGCTTTGTTCTATAGGTCTACTGCTAAACCTATTCTATCTACCGCTTGTCCTTTAATTTTTTGAGTGATGTCATGATGGAAGTTTATGATTTTGACGTTGTTATCGGATTTCTCATTGAGCCTGGTACTTATCTACTGTTTCATTGTCTTGATAGCTTGCACACCGTGGTGGATGTTTGTGACTTTGTGGCATAAAAAAATGGGCATAATTTTGGATCTGTGCTTTAATGGTGCAGTAATTACAGGTCAAGCTCCAGTTTGCATTCTGGGAGATGATGACAGCCTTGAAGAGAAAAGTTTTGGGAAGGTTTGGGTTTGAAACAGTAGGTTTTAATGTTTAGTGTGTGTGCTAATTAGTTTTATACTATCTTGACACCAGAGTCACTCAGATGTTGATGTAAGAAGGGAACGTAAGCTTTAGGTTAACTGTTTTTAGTGGGACAGTAAGCGTTAAGGAACATCTTGGCTTGTTTGCTTGAGGGGGTGAATTGTGCATATGGGTAAAAACTTGGGAAGATCATAAAGTTGACCGATGTTCAAAGTACTGTTCAGATTACAGGTGTATTATGAAAGGTTATACTGCTCTATTCGTATCATGAAGTTCACATATGACAGAGATTAGAGAACCTTGTTCACAAGTAGAACGCTGCCAATTTGTCAACCTCTTAGCACCAAGTAAAAGGATGATTGTGGATCATATTACGAAAATGTAAGTTGCTCATCAACTGCATTTCCCGGCTCAGACCAAAGACAAACACATAGATTTGTTTATTCTTGGACTTTGTTATGTATATTTATATTGTATTTTTTACTACTGGACAAGTTTGATGCATGTATGTTATTAACTGCTAATCCTGAATTTCAATTATATTGGAATCTGAAGCTTAGCACTTGAGTAGTGTAATTTACTTGTTTTTTAAATTGTGAGTTTTACACTGTCTTTCTTTTTTTTTTTGGCCCAAAATTGATAGTCTTTATAAAAAAAATAAAAATTATTCAAATTTATGAAAATATATTTTTTAAATTACATTTAAATATATACGTGTATTTGAATGTTTATTTATTTATTTATTTTAATTATTTTTGTTTATATTCTTTTGAATTTTTACTCTTTTTTCAAATTTTTTGTAAGCATTGTGTTTTAAATTGTTTTAACTTTTTTGAATTTTTTCTTAAATTCTTTTACTTTTTTTCTTAAAATAAAAATAATAAAAATAAAATCTATTCAAATATATCAATACATTTTAGATGTAGTTTAACAAATACAACAATTTTACATTCAAAGTTTGATCATTTCAAAGCACAAATCAAGGATTAAGCTTGAGTTTAGTAGTTTCAAATTCTAACTGTCCATATTCCAGGGTTCCAAAGAAAAGAGGTGAATTTAGCAAGAGGAAAGCCCAAAGGTGAGAAAATTTTAAAGGTGATAAATGATAATGGACAAAGATCTGCTACCCCTTAGTAGCAATACTCAGGGGTAGCTTTTATATTTTTTAAAATTTAATTAAGAAGTTTTTTAATTTTTTTTATAATTTTTATTTTA
>JASKGM010000001.1:21276570-21294592 GCA_034509205.1 Ceratonia siliqua | reverse complement strand
AACAATGCTAATAAACATCGCCGGAATCAGGAATTTCAAGAGGGAGACGCAGTGTTGGTCTACTTGAGGAAAGAGAGATTTCCAAAGGGATCATATCACAAGTTAAAGGCCAAGAAATTTGGACCATGCAAAATATTGAAGAAAATTAGTTCCAATGCGTATATTATTGAACTCCCAAATAATTTATAGATCAGCCCTATATTCAATATTGCGGATTTATATCCTTTCGATGGCTTTGAAGGAGATGCAATCAGGCTTGAGGAACAACTAGAGAAGCTACCAAAGCAAGCTGACATCATTAAGGACATTCTGGATGTCAAGGAAGTTATATCTAGGAGGAAGATCCCCTATCGCAAATTTTTAGTTAAATGGCTGGGCAAGCTAGCAACAGAGAGCACACGGATCACGGAAGAAGAACTGAAGCATTCTGAACCAAAAATGTTTGAAGAATATAGCTGTGCTTTTGTTTCACCAGCCAATTTTATTCAGACAAAGGGGGATTGACGCAGGAGCTTTTGTTAATAGTATTAGCTTGCATTGTATTGCTGTTAGTACTGTTTTTCTGTTAGTTATGTTTATTTCTATTAGTTCCTGTTGTAAACCGTTAAGTAGGTTTGTGTACTTGTGTGTGGCACGTGACCCTCCTTTAGGGCTTCACTGCCTTGTTGTATATCTTTGGTTCTCTCGTATGGGAGAGATAGTTTTTGAGACTATTTGTGAATGAAGTATTAAGGGATTCTCTGATAGAATGCTCTTGTTCCTTTGTGAGTGCATCTCCTAGTTCTTCACGGTTCCTGTACAATATTACCCTAATCACTCACTCACCCTGCGTCACTTGCACTAGAGTATATACATATATTTTTTTTTTCTCCTTTCAAATTCTGGTATATATTGACTAGATTATATCCCTAAATGTCTTCTCTTTTAAAGTTGGGTTGTATAATGGATTCTCGTAATGAAGTTATAATGAGGTATACTTCTGACGTGTTTATAACCGACTTTGTTCATCATCCTTTATTAACGGTTAAGGCAAGAATCAGGTTTACTTGATTATTTCCTTCATCATTTATCTGTTTTGTCTTTTTTCCCTTTTTTATTTTCATTACATTCATTTATTTATTACTTTTTTATTTATATATTTTATTTATTCTTTTTTTTCAGGCAGTTCATTTATGCCCATCTAATGTTTCATTTCTTTAGCATTGTGTAGATTTTGATAATTAGGGGAATAGAGCGAAAAGTAAAATCAGAAAATTCAATTGGGCTAAAACTGGTTATTGGCTCCAAAAGCCCAGTTCGAACTAGGTCGTTAAAAAGAAAGAAACTCAAAAAAAATGGCAAAAGGGGTCCCAAAGGCTTATTAGGATTCAGTTTAAAAATGAACTTCAAAAAAAAAAAATTTCTGAGTTATCTTGAAAAAAGGGGGGGGGGGTTCAAAAAGCCATGAAAATTAATTTTAAAGGTTTCAAAGGCTTATCAGCAAATTTCAAAGTTTAAAAATGGGTTTCAACAACCCATCAGGATTTAAAAGGAAAAATGGAGTTTCATAGGATTTAATGAGTTTATTTTGAAAATAAGATTCCAAATTACCCTAATTAAAATACGTTAAGTGGGGATTCAATACTTTTCAAAAATTCGAGTTTGGGCCCTAATATTTTCAAAAATACTACTTTAAAATACTTTGACTCATGGACTTTATAGATTCCAAATTTTGCCATTTTAAGGACTAAAGACTTTTGAAATGTCACAAATCCTCTCAAACATTATGTAGAGAAATATTCTCCCATTCTGGTTAAGCTTTATGTGAAAATTTATTTCACATACTGTCTTCATTCCTTTGAACACTATGTGAAGAAATATTCTCTCATTCTGTTTAAGCTTCATGTGGAAATTTATTTTCCCATAAAGTCTTTATTTTCTCAAATATTATGTAGAGAATTAATCTCTCATTTTGTTGGACTCTATGTGGAAACCCAATTTCCCATATTGTCTTAATCCTATTTGAGGGCAATTTTTAATCAAATTAATTCGAACTACGTGGACCTTGATCCCTTAAGAATACGTAGGCACTTACACAGTAAGACGGTCCAATTTTCTAACTTCTTTTTTTTTCTTTAAATCACAATAATAAAAAGGGGTAAACACAATAAGTTTAAGTACAAATAATTTAGGGTAACCATCACTAAGGATGGACGTTGTGGGGTGCCTAACACCTTCCCCACACGTAATTAGACTCCCGAACCTATCCTCTAGTCCCAAGGGCCAATTTTTGGTTTTTTAAAAAAGATCCCAATTATCCTTATAATTAATTGGTGGCGACTTCAATTTTTATCTCTATTTTTTCCCTTTTGTCGCCTTAGGGTCACGACGATGGTATTTTCTCATCCGTCACGTTGTGACAGGAACATTTACCTTCCGCAGGGCAATGGGAAAATCAAGAGACGGATCCGGAGATGAGGAAGGCAGTAGTGACCGCGAGTCAAGGTCTCCAGAGGAACGACCAGTACATCCTAGAGTGACGGAGCTTTGGGTGGCTCTAGGGCACAAAGTCTGCGAGAACAAACATAGGTGATGGGAGGGCAGGGGGTTCAAGTGGAGCATCAAATGGTGAGTGAACATGATAGACCAAGAAATCATCATCAAAGGCATATGACACAGGAGTCTCTGACTGGAAAAGGGTAGTCTCAAAAAGTGACATCAACAGACACAACATACTTTCTCAACGCAAGAGAGAAACACTGATATCCCTTTTGAAATCGAGGGTAGCAAAGGAAAAGACACTTCAAAGATCGAGGGTTAAGTTTCAAAATCTGAGGATGAACATCATGGATATAACAAGTGCAACCAAAAATACCAAGGGGCAAGGGAAACAGGGTCTGAGAGGGATAAAAACTAGAGTAAGGAATTTGACCATCCAATATAGAGGAAAGCATACGATTAGTGAGAAAACATGCAGTAGATACTACATCAACCCCAAACGACTTAGGGACTTCCATGTGAAATAAAAGGGCACTAGCAACTTCCATCAAAAGTCTATTTTTTTGTTCAACGACTCTATTCTACTAGGGGGTGTACATACAAGAGGACTGGTGCATAATATCACGTTGTGCCATAAAATAAGTAAAAAAAGATGAGAAAAACTCTGTGACATTATCACTGTGTAAAACTTTGATAATAGTCTTAAACTGATTTTGAACCTTAGAACAAAAACTAGAGAAAACAGAGAACACTTCTAAATGATTTTTTATTAAATATAACCGAGTTGTACGAGAATAATCATCAACAAAAGTAACGAAATATCGAAAACCAGTTTTAGAAAATACTAGATAGAGACCCCAAACATCAGAATAAACAACATCAAAAAGGGACGCGGCCCATTTATTGACTCTCAAAGGATAAGATAGGCAACAATGTTTAGCAAATTGATAAGACTCACATTCTAACCTAGACACTGAATTGACACTAGGACATAACTGCTTCAAACTTTGTAGAGAGGAATGGCCCAAACGACAATGGAGATCCAAAGGAGACAAGGTACTGGGACAAGCAACTGAGCTAGGAACTAAAGGAGGCGTGCACTCCAAGTACAGATCGTTTGACTCTCGGCCTCTACCAATAATCTGCCTCGTCCTAAGATCCAATGGTCAGGAAAAAATTCAATACTGCAATTTAAGGCTCTGGTGATTTTGCTAATAGACGTTAAATTGAATGAAAATTTAGATAAGTACAACACAGTAGATAAGAGTATGGAAGATGTGGGGTATGCAGTGCCACTACCAACAACAGGTGAGGTGGAGTCATTGGCTAAGGTGACACAAGGTAGATGAGATGCTGGGGAAAAGGAAGAAATAATACCTGTGTTTCTTGTCATGATCTGTAGCACCTGAGTCAATGACCCAACCGCTCGATGTAAAATTTGTGAACGGGCAGCATTGTATCATCACAGAGACTAGTAACAAAGCACATGGCAGCTAACTGCTCTCTTTACTCCCTCATGGCCCCCACATCACTAGTAATGGGCATCAAGGTATTAAACTCTTCGTACACTTTCTTGAATTGAGCAAAGTGATCAGTCAGAGAGACTTCCTTTTGTTCTGCCCAATGGAACTCCTAAACCGCATAATAAAGATGGGGCATATCCTCCTTCCCTGAATATAGGGACCCTAAGTACTCTCAAAAGTCCTTGACCGTATCATAATAGATGGTGATATCCTTAATCCAAGCATCTAAGGTTTGTCTGATCAACCCATACATACGTTTGTCCTCTCGAATCCACTTTTTCTTTGCTAACTCACCTGTTGAAGCATTACTAGTCAAATGATCCTCCATCTCAACACCATACATGAACATCTCCACTACCTTCCTCCATTGAAGGTAATTGTGTGGACCCTCCGACTTCGGGTCAGTAATTTTGGTGGTTGAGTAACATCAGTGTTCTTCAGCCATTGAAGACTAACTTCACACCAAACAAGTAAGCAGCAACCAAATATATCAAAAATACTCAAAAAAAAATGTACCAATCACGCCAAATTGCTCCAAAATCAGACGACCCAAGTGAAATAGCTCCAAATGTTAGATTACCTAAGTGAAATAATACCAAAATCAGATTACCCAAGGTCAAATCACTCAAAAATTGGCCACCCATAGTGAAATACCCATTGTTCGCCATTGAAAACAACCGTTCACCGTCGTTTGTCCACCGAAAACGTGGTTCAGCTGCCAAAAAACCCCCAAGCAGCCACCACAACAATAATTCTAGCTAGACAACATCCAAAAACGCAACTTATAACGTGCTGTTCACTCAGTTTGCACGCATCAGCTTCTTTCGGTGCGTAGCCGAAGTTGGCAAAGGCAAAGGTGACTGACGACGAGGGTTCTAGTTGCCGGTCAACGGGGAGGACGCCAGTGCCGGTGGTGAAGGGAGGGGGCTGTTTGGGAGGGAAAATTAGGGATTTCAAAAATTAGGGTTTCTAAATTTGGGGATTTTAGGATTTCAAAAATTAGGCTTTGACACCAAGTTAAAGAGAGAAATAATGGAAAACCTGGTCTTACTAGACAGGTGATCATGTATATATATAATAGGAAGACGAAATATAGTCTGATAGAAACACTGAGACTAAAAGACTAAATACTAAAATACCCTTACTAATATAGCTTAAATGCTCTTAACATATATTATATGATATACAGCTTGATGTTTGCATTCTAAATTTTTATTATTTGAAGTGAATTATATTTGAAAATGTTAAAATATTAAAAAAAGTTGAAAAGATTTGTTGACAAACTAATAAATCTCATACATTAAATACTTAGTTGTAGACGCATTCATTGTTTCCTTAGTTCCACACTAATTAATAGTCATTCTTTTATATGTCACCAATAGATGGTTAGATGCATATAATTTTTGTACTATTATCAGACAATGGCATATTTTGGAGTGTAGATAGTATAGATGACAACTCCAAAGGTTATTACTTGAAGCAACGCAGATTGCTTTACAACATTTATATATAAGAATGCAGCAGAGTAAAATGCTTTAGTTGATCAGTACCCAGAGCCTCAATATTGATATTACACTAGTCTGTCATACTATATCATAAGCTAAAACCAGTATCAAATTCATTACTTCAATGAAACTCAGCAACATGGAACAAGATTACCTTCAGAAATACAAATCTACGATGATATTTTATAGAACACAACCAATAAATCACCTTCCTCTAAAGAGTTGACACAACAATTTATATGACAGCTCACACAATATAATTCTCTGCTTCATAGTTTATTTTGGCAAAGATGACCACTAATATAAAAAGTGTTTTTCCAAATGTTTTTTCAATATAGGAAAATAACATACTAGAATGAGAGGCAGAAGAATCCAAAATCCCAAAGAAAAGAGGAGAAAAAACCAACAAATTCATTAAACAAAGCCTCCTCTTCATATTGCTCTAGTTTTCTGGCATGAAAACTATGATCTCATGTTATATTTTCACAAGAAATGGGTACAGGTGATAAATAAATAATTCAGTTGGCTGTTACAATCTTCACTCTGAAATAAAACAAAAACCACCGTTCACATTAGTTACAAACTGGAATATTATATCCTCAGATATTACAGAACATGGGACTTATAAGACCCAAAAAATGATGCACCAAACAAAGTGTTGAAATGCTATGCCAAGAGATTTGAAATGATAATAGATATAGAAAAGACTATGATTGGAAATGAAAAATTGCAGAAATTTATAAAAGGCATACTTTTTTTTTTCTAACTTCTATCTTAGTAATCTGAGAATTTTCTATATGCTAAAGATAACAATAATATCATTTAACTTCATTATCCACTAATATAATAAGGGAGGGGCAGAGGAAAGATGTAGCAACCTGCTCTTGAAGATCAGGAACAGAATCTGTCTCACCATCTCCAGTCAGGCTCATAAGAATCTCATCTGCATTAGTTGAGCCAGATTCTGTACGCGATAAACTACCATTAAGTTGCATACCAGCCAATTGCTCTGTTTTATCAGTCTCTGTCACTGATTTATGATCATGCTTAAAACCAAATAGCTTAGATGCCAGACCCCGAGAATCCGTCCAAGTTTTAAGCCCATTTGATCTTTCTTCGACTGCAGCTATTACAGCTGGTCGATGTTTATTTCTCAGTTCTTGCAATCGGATTTCATTTACATTTTGATAACCCATGCAAGCTGTCAATACAAGCTGACTGCTATCAAATGTGGAGCCAGCCAATGACTGAAGCAAAGTAATTGCATCTCCAGCATCCTTAGTTGTTACCAATGCAGGGCCTACAAGAAACAGTGAAATTAAGTATCACAGAGATACAAATGGCCAAAGCATGACTAATTTTATTTTTCCAAGAACACAGCATGATATTTGAAAACAAAAGAAATAAAAATATGAAAATGAAATGTTTTTACCCAGTACCATATAGTTCCATCAATGCAAGTGCCGTTCTAAATAGCATGACACGGTTTCCTTCAAAAAGAAGCACATCCCACACTCGAAGAACTGAAGTCCAAATAATTACAATAGATCAGAAGACAGCTCAAACTAATGAAAAACAAATGCTGATTGATTTAGACACATTATAAAACAGGACTAAGCTACATATTTCAAAAGATAAAGCATAAAACCTGACCACTTTCCCAAGGAAGCATGTTCATAAAAATGGAAAGGAACCATGGTCCAGCAACCCATGCTACTTGCACTCCCAGGTAATCTAGATGATTGACTGCACAAGAAGTAAATTTGACACAAGAAATTAACAATGAAACTGATAACAAAGTTCACTCGTCAGAATATAGAGATGAATATGAATGATAACAGTATACAAACCCAATTTGGGAAACCTCTCCCGCACCAACTCCTCAAAAACAAGTTGGTCCACCTGATAAAATGAAAATGTAAAAGAATATTTCAAATGTCTAACAGCAGTAATTAATGTTTATTGAATTTACCCATGAATATAGAGAATAGAGAACATTACCTGAGACTCTATCATTTCCTCTGAGTAATAGCCATCAAAATAATCATCTAAAATGCCCATCAAGGTCCTGATAGAAACCATAGTTGGCGATAAGAAAATATAAAATTAAGACAGATATGCAATATAAAGCTGCTAAAAATTCTGCACATGCATGAAGCAATCAGTAACGCTTTCCTTCAGGATACAGTGTTCATCAGATACAGAGACGCTTATAGTGATGATCATCTGTCTATAGTCTACACTTTGAAAAATTGAACATTTTGACTGTGTAGTCTGAAAAGCTGGTCAATTATCTATCTCGGACCTACCAAAAGGCATTTTCTTCAGGCATCATAAGCAGCAATAGACCGGCAAAAAAGTTCATGGCCTGCAAAGTAAATGATCCCAACAAGCTTAGTCAAAGGGTTAGCTTTCATGAACATTTAATACGTGTCTCTCTCTTGAGTACACATATCTTAGAATGCTGAAATTTCTAACTTAAATCACTTAATTGTCCACGTTAAAGCACAGATATCAATATACATGAATCATACACATCGTAGAGGTGAAAGGTGACCTGAGGTGCTAGATGTCTTTAGGGACTTGTGGAATGCATCCCTAAAAGGAGCTGGCCTGAGTAAAATAAGGAACTAAAACAGGGAGGGAAACAAAAACTGATGAAAACTAAGAAAACTACAATAGAAGGTGCTGTCGGAACCAAGCACAAATAGAAAGAAGAGATGAGACTGAGAAAAAACTGTTAGGCTTAAGGTTATATGCATTGGCCTCTGAAGTTCTTATTTATACTAGTTGATGATCGATACAATATACAAGAAAATCTCTGAATATCCCTTAAATCTATCTAATTTTGACCAGCTTTTAATTAATTTCCTCTCTTTACAAAACAGCTCTCCTAATCATAAGAAAGCATTAATAATAAAGACTATTTTCCCCAACAAGAAAAAATATATTCCAACTTTCAAAGCATAAATTTATCAACTTGACAGATTAATCAAGAATAATATTTAGAAAAAATAGTAAATCTTCAAGAGAAATTGTGATAAAGACCAAAAAGATTCAGTTCACAGCCAAAACAAAGTGAGGCAACCCGAACATGCATAACTAAATTGAAAAGAACCCTAGAATTCATCATCAGAATCATATGTGCCATAGCCCTTATCACTTTCCCTCCAAATGTTTACAAATCCAAGGCCACAGTAACTGGAAGAAGGATCCAAAATCCCACTTTTCCTCTTCAGTTGACACATTTGATCCTCTCTAAATTGATATGAAACAACATTTTGTGTAGCTTCCTGTCTTTTATGTCATTATGGGGTATGCTAAGAGAAAAATACACATGTAGATAGAGGTGTTCAACTCCACACCTTGTCTTGGACAAAGGCATACACCTAGTCACTAAAGTGAAGCACGTCCCTGAAGGCCCCTGGCCTTAGCACCTACACTAACCATCTATCGGGCTTCAACTCCTCGGGCTTCAACTCTACACTGCCCAATAGCATGTGTTACTAGCCTGTTTGACTCTGCTATAAAATTGTTTTTTAAAAAAAGTTTCATAAAAAGCTCAATAAATTTTAGTTATTGGCCAATCATTTGAGAAGTACTTGTATCAATATTATTAGTGTTTGGCCTGCCTTTCAAAAAAAATGTTTTACTTGACATTTTTAAAAATAGGCAATCCAAACTAATTGGATAAAGAAATAATTTAAAATATTTATTTTGATTGTTTTAATTACAAATTTTTAAAAATTAACAACACTGCATAATTTTTATAAAATGTATATACAACTTTTAATCTTTGCTAAATAAACCATTAAAAATATATAATATAATTTTTAAATTATAAAAAATTAACAATACTACATAACTTTTATAAATTTAAATATAAATATTATAATTAAATATTTTATTAATTCAAAAAAAAACTGGGTAAGGGGGCTATCGGAACCCCCTTCTCCCTTGTGCAACATCCATGGAGGATGTAGCACAGCAAGTTTTTGATTTAATGTAAACATGTTTTCTTAATAATTTTTAACCAAATAACATACTAATATTTAATTTATTCATAAATCTTTAATAACCCTACCAAGTAGAAGGTTCCAAGATCTGAACTAGTCAAGAAGTTTTGCTCCTATAGTCACAAGGTGTCATATAAACAGTGATACAAATAATTAACTATATATGATAATAACTCACGACAAAGTTCATGATAGTGATACACAAGTTGATAATATCCAACTCATTTTACTGTCAACCTGGAGAAACTCATTGCTCTAAACTAACTCAACCAAGTCCAATAATATCATTGTGTTGAACTAAATGAATAACCATTAGCCAAAACTGTCTTTAATTTTGCTAAATCTATGTTTATTTTCCAAACAACTATTAACAAAACAGTAAATGGGTGCAAAGTTGGCTTCAAGGTTTGATTTTGAATCTGTTTGTATCAATATTACCATTGGATCCCTTGAATCATCATTCAAAAACCATAAAATTTAAGCATCCACAAAAGAAACTAGTACAAGGCAACATAAATTCCCATTATTGTTGACCAGTTGCATTCAGACATCTCACTTACGTTGGAATTTGGCCTCTGTGAATGACTTTCTTTAAGTTTGGTCATCTCACCACCATGTCTTCATAAGTTTCATTTAGACATATCATTAGCTTGCTTGACAGTTATGTTTTTTAGATAAAGAACACATCACAGCCTATTGAGAAATAACGAGGATAAAAGAAAACATATAACTCTTTTTAGAAGCAAAGACCTGGCAATAACCAACAGAAGGATTATGTCGAGCATATGCAGTAAGTAATCGCCTCAAAGCATTTCTACCATCCTCATCCAAAGCAGGATGGCCAGGGAATGTTCGAGGCAGATCCTGCACAAACAATAGACTGTAAGCTGGGGAACTTAAATACTAGAGTCAGAAAAATAATATCACAGCATTAATAACAATGAGGGCGAAATAAATATCACAGGTAAAGACCTTCTCAATCTGTCCTTTCCATTTTTCTGGCACACATACAGAATCTGCACTTGTTTTCTCATTATTATCAGTTGAGTGCATGCTTTGCTGATCTATTTTACTTTGAGAATCATTCTCTGGAGTTAGCAGACCCTGATAATACTTCTCTACCCGCCTTGCTTTTACACCAACAAAAGCTTGCCAAAGCTGAAGCACAAGAGCAAAGAAAAGATAAACAAAAGTCATAAGAAAAGTATATCTTGAGTATATAATGAGTACCTCTCCCCTCAGTGCCATGGGCACTCCCCCACGAACAAGAACCTCCAACTCTTCTTTCCAAGGAAATGAAGACTCTAGTGATGCTGCATCACCAGTAAAACCATTTGCAGAGGCACTCACACTATCTGCTGAAGGCACATCTGGACTAGGTTCTGACCTCTCTACATCATAGAACTCGTCGTCAGAGTCCTCCTCACATGATCCTTTTTGTGATTTAGCCTCATCAGTATTAGATGGTGATTTCCCAGTTCCAGTAATCTGTTCATCTTTCAACACACTTTTCCTGTTTCTTTCAACACACTTCTTTATACGAATGCTCATCATATCCTCAATAGTATGAAGTGATGGTCTTATCTCTGTCCATAGTTTGACTCTATGAATTTTTGTCACCTCAGATGCTGGTACCTCCTCTTTTTGACTACCATTTTCAGCTGTACTATCAGAATTAGTTCTCTGACTGCTTGATTCATGTCCATAAACACCCTTCTCTGAGGCTTCATTCTCTCCAGCTTCAGCCCCCAAGGCTTTGTCATCTTCCTCCACAGTTAATCCATTTACAACCAATTGAGCAGATTCTGCTTGCCGATCCAGGAAGGACTTCCATCGATCTGACCTTTCCTCTTCTTCCTCCTGAAACACAATTTGCAAGTGTTACACAACACATAGAACAACATTCCCTTTAAACTCTAATTCTATGCCAGGTACAGCATGGCAATAACAATTTGCACCAACATGTAATGCAGAATTGCATATCTCTGAATCCGTTCCACTAAGCATTTCAACTTAACATAAAGTGAAATTTCCACGACATTATATTCTCAAAAGTTTTTTAGCAACAAAACTTAAGAGTGGCAATACTGGAATTATAAACTCAAAGTATGATAAGACCTTGTATATGTTAGCATATTCACGATATCTTTGCAGGTGCTGAGGTCGCACAGCAAACCCATATGCGTCCCTGTTTACACCAATAGGCATTAATCTCCAAGAATCCAATTATAAAAAACATAAAATCCACGACTAAATAGACGACACTAGATGATCAAACATTAAAAACTCCTGTCTAGAGATAGATTAACAAAAGAAGAACCAGTACCCATAGGAATTAAAGACATCTTATCAAGAATCAAGACGGGGGAAAAATCAAAAGCACAACCCTACTCAAATTACCTGCCACGGGCGAGTTAGAAAAGACAACATATTTAGCCTAAAACCCACTCTCCAATTGCAATGGCGCTGGCATTGCCTCAGCGCAGTTCCCAATTACTAAGAAGTAAAAGAAAAAATACGAACGATACATTTTCCACTACCCATCAAGAATTCAACCCGAATGTAGTCAACATAAAAACCCAGACAAAGTAAGATCGGTCTTCAAATTCCAGTAATTATAGAGAAAGCCCAAAACCGAAGCAAATCAAGTTGCCGAAAATGGACGTTCCATAGCTAAGTCGGACAAATGACTAGAAAAACGAAGTGGTCCAAGTAAAATGCAGAGCAAACTAAAAAAATAGAAAAACCCAATATGATGAAGGGAAAATTTGACGGATCTAACAGATGGCAAGAGTAAATGGGAATCCTAAGGAAAAGGGATTCTAGAGTAATTGAAGGAGTTTGAGACGCGTGGAGGAGAAAGCAGAGATGGGATGGTAGAAACTAGAACGGAAGCGTACCTCTTGTGCTCGAAGGTGATGAGAGGATTTAGAGCATTGCTAGCCTTCATTGGTGGATTGGATCGGATTGACGGTGAAGCGATAATTCGGATTGGGGACCAGATGGAGGATCTTCAGCTTCTCCTTGATTTTCCGCAACTGAATGATTTCGTGGTAGTCACTAGGCACAGTTGGCTTGTAAGCGAGAGAGAGAGAGAGAGAGAGAGAGAGAGAGAGAGCACATGCACAGGCTGCAGGGGAAGCGAGATTACCGTCACGTTATGATTACATGTGCTGTGAATACTTAAAAAGGCATACTTGTTATAGACATGCATATACGGTGAATGACCGCGTTTGGTGACCTTTAGTCCCTGTTTTGTGATTAGTATAATCTAATCAACCGAACATTATGCAATATATGCAAAAAGTATAAGCTTATAATGTTAAAGACTTTTTATACATGATAATCTATCACACTACATATTTAAGGGTTGGAATAAGTCATAAATTTTTGTATAAAATTTTATTTAATTTTAGCTTAATTATATTTTTCTTTTAATTTATTAAAGTTATAATTTTGATCTCTCTAATTTTACCATGAACATTATAGTTCCTTAATTTGATTAAAGTTATAATTTTAATTCTTAATTTTATATGAGTAACTAAAATTATAAATTTAGTGAAATTAAAAAGATTATATTGTATAAAATAAAATTATAAAAACTAAAAATATAATTTTAATAAATTAAGAAAACCAAAAATAAAAATTTAAGCTTAATTTATTAGTATATCATCATAATATTACTGTCAACTTTTAACATTACTATTATTATTATTACCATCACTAATATCGCTGTTGTTGTTATTACTATTGTGCTATAGCATGAATTTAGTGTTATTGTCATATATTAAAATATCATTTTTCTATTAAAAATCACATAAAAAAATATTATGTTATATGTTATATTATTATATCAACTATATAATAGT
This sequence comes from Ceratonia siliqua, assembly GCA_034509205.1. NCBI lineage: Eukaryota > Viridiplantae > Streptophyta > Magnoliopsida > Fabales > Fabaceae > Ceratonia > Ceratonia siliqua. Next base: position 21,281,201 of record JASKGM010000001.1, on the reverse strand, counting down.
ATAAAAACTTATACATAAATAGTTTATATCATATTATCTAATATTGCTTATACTATCACGCCTTATCTTATATGGTGGGATTGTTAAGCAACTTTTATTATTTTAATTGGATTAAAAATTCAATTTTTTCTCTTTAAAAGATTAAATAAAACATTTTAATTATTTTATTTAAGGAACATAATAATATGACCAAAATATATTAACGTGCCTTTTAAAGAGAGTGAAGTGGTTATTTAATTTAATTAAATATAAATATCTTAAATGTTTTTATATTTATTATATTCTTTAAATAAAGTGAATAAAATACTTTAATGTACTTTTTAAATAAAGAAAAGTGGTTATTTGATTCAACTGAAAATATAAAAATTGCTAACCTCCATAATAAAGTAAGGAGATTAGCAACCTCCATATAAATATGAGCAAAAATCAGTTAATATCGATGTCAATCAAAATCAATCTTACACCATAACATAACTTTTTATATGATGAGTTTTTCATAAATTCTACTACTTCAAGTAGAAGTTCATGTCAAAGATCATATAGACAAAATTTTATTTTAATTTAAAGTTGTTTTGTATCTCATTAATATTTTATAAAATTAATGTATAATATAATATTCTAATAAAACTAATAAATTATTTAATTGCATGCTTATATATAAATGTATTAGGGGTGTCATTTGTTATACTTATTCTTAGGAGCTCCCAAATTTCTCATTGGTGCTTATGACACCAAGTATTTGGTTCCTATGGCATCAATAAAAAATTTGGCAGCTATAATATGGTGCCCCAATGACACCCTAAATTATTTTCTTGTATAGCTATCATGATTTTGATATACTCTTAATTGAAGAAAGTTATTTCATTATAGTGTATGTGTATTATCTTGATTTTGATATATTCTTAATTGTAAGGTTCTTTCATTATTGTGTATGTGTAACCTCCTTTTCTTTTATGCTGTAGTTAATGAGTCAAAAGGTGTAGCAACCATTCTCTTTATGTTTAGAATCTCGTCCCAATAATCCTGTAGCTTTGTGGTAATAAAGTCATCTTAGAATTGCGAATTTAAATAGCCAAATTAACCAAAAAAGAGTCTTACCTTTTTATACTCAAATAAATTAGAAAAAATAATATTATATGTGGATAATTCCTAAATAGCATGTTCGATTCTATTTTTTATTTTTCATTTTCAAAAACATTTTTCAAACATAAAATTTAATCACGGTTTTTGAAAAAAAAAAAAGGTTTGAAAACTCTATTTTCAAAAACAATTTCAAAAATATTTCATTAACTTAATTTGAAATTTAAAATTTAGGTTAAATTATTATTTTTATCCATTAAAATATTTTTTGGTCTGCTTCGTTCTCTTGTCATTTTCGATCATACTTTGAACCTTCAATTTTATAAATGTTTTACATAAGACCTAGATCGTTTATTTTGTCAACTCACTTAAGATGCATGTAGGCATACACATCGGTACTGCTGTTGACTAGATTATCAAAGATGATGATTTGGGACTTATGTTGAACTTTTAAGAAGTTAGAGGATGAAAAAATTATAAGCGGCCTAAATAAAGGTAAGGGGAAAATAGTAATTTAACCAAAAAATTAAGACTTCACTTACCTATACTCAAACTATTAGTGTTTCACATTTTAAATAAAAAATCATATAAAAATAAATTTTAACTACTCACTACCCACTATCTATTAAAAATAAAAATTTAAATTTAAATGATAATATAAGAATGATAGTGACAAATTTGAGCTAATGGTAAATCATATATATTAGTATTGATCATTTAGATTCTTAAAATATATAAATAAAATAATAATTTTAATATTATAAAACAAATAATACAAATGATTCATTAATTAAGTTGGTATATAAATTTATTTACAAAATTATCATCAACAAAAATCATTAACACTTTTTTAGAGAAAACATGAAATCGAAAACAAATAACAGATATTTCTTGTTTTCTAGTCTAAAGTATAGAAAATAAAATAAAAACAACTGTTAAAAACTCAGAATGAAAATAGTTGTATTAAATAGATCTTTTTTATTTTCTTAAAGAAAATAAATTTATTTTTAAAAATAGTAATCAAACATGATCTCTTGGTATTTTTTCGTTCGTATCTCTCTTTTTTTTTTGTATTTTTTATCTCTCACTTTTCTTCACATTTATAATAATGGAGTTTTAACCAATCTTCTAACTATTTTCTTCTTTGGAGATGAACATATATTGTGTCATGCAATGTTCAAATTGGTTTACAAGTGATAATAGTAGTTGAATTATTTAAAATGTTATTAAATATATAATAAAATATATAAATATATAATATTTTATAATTAAGTTAATAAATATGTATTTATAATTTTAAAACTAATAAATACAAATATTTTAAAATTATTTAATAGGTATGTATTGTAAATTAATTTATAATACTGAATACAAATACATGCAATACTATGGAAACAGTTAAAATATAATAAATTAAATATGTATAAAGTTTAGAATTGCTAAAACAAACAAATTTATTTTTACCATTTAAACAAAACTTTGTAATAGGCAGTTGAAAATGTGAACAAAAACTATTATTATTTATTTATTTATTTATCATTATTAAATACACTATTAAAAGAAAACATTTTAAATAGGACAAATCTAACTATCTCTCAATTTGAATTTATATATTAAAGAGAATAAGATAGAAAGGGAAGTAGTATTATAACAAAAATAATTTACTATAATATATACAAGTGATATGATCTAATGGCTACACCTTGTCTCTACACCCTAAAAGCACCATGTTAAAATTATTCTTACGGCAATTTGCAACATTACTTAGTGGTACTATACTTTGCAACATTTCATGAGGAAGCAGAAGATTTGTGTCTCCACGTGTTTGATTTTGGTCTAAATCATAATGCGTGTGTGTGCGCGAGTGTGTGTATTGCTAATTCACTCTAAGCCATGATTGGTGCTAAGACTAAAAGGCGTTGACCAGGGACATTTCTTTTTTTGGGAGGGCAAACAAGCAACCAAGTTGTAACAAAACAAAAACCAATTCATGAAAGAAAATTCATGTGCAATTTGAGGTGATGGTGGTCAGTGGACATGAAAGGAAGGCACTCAAGTAAAAAAATGAAAACTAACTGAACTACAAATGAAACTCAGGATAGTGGAAATGGTTTGTACAAAGTACCATTGAAAGAAGGAGGGGCGACGGCCAAATGACGTGACTAATTATAGTATGAAAATTATTACTAATTTATTATACAAGTTGATAAAAAAAATCAAGAAGGGAAATAGCATACCCTTACATAATTATATATGAATAATATATTTATCAAATTAAATGATGTAACTGTAAAATTAGGGGCTAATACAAAAAGTTTAAAGGAGATAATTGTATTATATATATATATATATATATAAAACACTTTTTTTAGGGGGAGGGCAACCATTCCCAATCTTATATACCTCCATTCATGCCTGGCGTTAACCCATTAGCCCAAATTAACCTAGACTAACCTAGACGTACAATTTCACTCATTTAAAATTTATAACATCATTGAACCTGAGGTTTTAAAATTGCTTTACAATCAACTAGTTGTTTATTACAACAACCTTGTTCTTTTCAAACACAATAACATTCTCTCACTCTTAATCCATACCTAATCCTATTGTAGCACTTGGAGTCCGATCAATTTTCTAATAACGCAAACATCTACACAACACAACTAAACAAAAAGTGAGCTTAGGAGCTCAGTGTGTAAAAACCTTGCATTATGGAAAGTAACAAACAGTTAAACATCTATACAACGGTAAATAAATAATGTGACAGTTTTCAATCTTGAATCTCAACTCATTAGTGTAACCTATGAATAAAGGCACATAAGTGGAGAGTAGTAACCAAATCTGCCCAAGTAACAATATACAAATCATATTGAACAAATCTAAAAATTTCAATCATAGGCACACATTAATTTATAGAAAACTCATCACATTACTTATGGACCAGACTAAGACTCATCAATCGGATGAGAAATCATGAGTTATTATGATACTGCTTATTGAGACTCATCACTGGTATTCATCACAAGCGGCAAACTCATGAGGTGTAATAATATTATTTATCGGGATTCATCACTGATACTTGAGATGGTGCTCACCTGGACTCATCACCGACATTTGATATATATATATATATATATACATACTCCAAAACTCATCATCGGCATTTGATATATATATATATACACACACATACTCCAAAATTTATCAACCGGCATTTGATAATTATAGAAAATGCTCATAGAAATGTTCAAGAAAAACAACAATATCTATGCATCTTCACAGTTTAGAATTCAACAAAACATACAAAAACCCAAGGTCACCTCAAGCCGCAAAAGTAAAGCAGCACTTCTTCATTATGCACATGTGTCATTCATCCATTAATTTCATTACCGTATTTCTATCTAGAGTTAACAAGATGTGAGAATTCATCTCATAATATATAATACCAGGCCTAATTGGCATCAATACTTAATCATTTCCATATTTACCCCTAAAGTATTTTTCAATTTGAAACTCTACACAATAGACATCTTAGGTGTAATGACCACCTA
>JASKGM010000001.1:21263335-21276395 GCA_034509205.1 Ceratonia siliqua | reverse complement strand
AAGGACCTGAAATGCCAAAGTTACAAGGACCTAAAATACAACTTCATGGAGATGCTACAACTAAATGAATACACAGACGAAGAACCTCTAGAAATGCCCAGATGAGTAACCTCCTGAAATCCATAAGAGACGAAAACCAAACATGTAGAATTGCAAACCAGAAATGCAGAGGAGATGAAGCCAAAAATGTAGATTCACTGGAACAAAGACCCAAAATGGAGAATAGGACCCAAGACGAACCCTCAACAGCAAATGAGATGAAGACCCAAAGAAAACCCAAAACTAGCCCCCTAGAGAAATGCCATCATTTATGACTTTTTGGGTGTGTAAGGGAAAATGCAGAGAAAATAGGAGTTGCCATCAATTAATTAGAAGGATAATTGGGATCCTTAAAAAAGAAAAGGAAAACTGGCCCTTGGAACCAGAGGAAGGGTTCGGGAGTCCAATTACATGTGGGGAAAGTGTTAGGCACCCATAGCGTCCAACACTAAGGATGATTACCTTAAATTGTCTGTGCTTAAAAAAAATTTAATGTATTTTAATTACCCCTTTTATTAATATGATGATAATGGACAAAGGTGAAAAAAAAAATAACTAGACCTGCCTTACCAAGTAAGTGCCTACGTACCCCAAAAAAGGGATCAAGGTCAACGTAGTTCGGAAATGGTTTTGTTAAATTGATTAGGTGAAGAGACATTAGGACATTTAGGGGAAATTAAATTTTCAATTAAAGCCTGGACATCGAATTAGGACATTGGAGAGAACGTATCTCCACTAAATGCCCAATAAAGTTGAGACTTTAGGAAAATAAAATTTCACTAAAAGCCTATGAAAGCCAGGACATTGGGAAGAAATAACCTACACTGAATACCTATGAGAATTGGGACTTTGGGAAATTAAGATTCCACTGAAAGCCCATGGATAACAGAAGTTTGGAGAAGATAATCTTCTACTGAAAGTCCTTTAAATATTAAGTCTGTGGGCAAGATTGAATTTTATAAAATTAATGGGACAAAAAAGAAATTTGAAGGAAATGGGGGCCAAAATATAATTTCAAAAAATTAAGGGGCTAAGATGTGATTCTTGAAAATTAGGGGACCAAAACATAATTCTTGAAAGTATAAGGGTCAAAATGCAACCACTGAAAGATTAGGGGTCAAAATGATGTTATTGAAAATATTAGGGGTCAAAATATAATTCTTTGAAAGCATAAGGGTCAAAATATAATTATTTGAAATTGTAAGGGTCAAACTGTAATTCTTAAAAGTACCATGACAAGGCTACCATTTTATTTTAAAAATATTAGGACCAGAAAGGTTTCACAATGTAGTTTAAAATCTCATTAAAAAAAGATGGACTTTAAATGAATCCTAATTTGAAAATATTTGGTTGGGCCATTGAAACCCTTTTGAAAATAATTGAGCCTTTGAAGCCATTTAATAGAGAACTGGGCCCTTGAAGCCACTTAAGAGAGAATTGGGCCTTGAACCCATTTTGAAATAATGAGGCCTTTGAAACCTTGTCAAAATCTTTCTCTAATCCTTTTTTCAATTTAGGCCTTGGCCCATAAAATCTTAATCAAGAAGTACTCTTTTTCTTTTTATTTCATATCCCTATTCCTTGTTATCAAGGCAATATAGTTAATATTAATTACACGAAACAATGGACGAAATCGTCTACTGTGTTTCAGGAAATGAACAGAAAAGAGATTTTTTTATGCAAACAATCAAGGATAATGGCTACTTGGAGAATTCATATGCATATATACTAAAATATAAGACATCTACTTAATGAAACCTCCAAATGCCATGCTTAAATTAAATCTATGGCAGATATTCCATTCAAACCCATGGTACTAAAGTTAATAAGTTACACTGGCAGTGGCAACACAACACAACTTCATTAAAATCATTAATGATGTGCTTAAATGAAACAACTTAATTAAATCAAGCCAACATGTCAGTGTAAGTGCTTGACTAAAAACCTCTTCACCTTTCAACTGCAAACTAATGTTAGCTCTAGATATAATGTGAGTAAATTGAGTAAACAGCTTGGAAAGAAGTGAAATCCCATATGAGTATACCTATCACCCAACTCTATTTAAATGACTATCCCAATGAAGTGGGAGTTCCAGTTTTATTCATGAAAACGCAACTTTGCTTAGAAAAATATTTAATACCTTCAAATGATAATGGTAGTGGGGTAACTGTAAGTTGAAATGAAATTAAGCTTTGAAGAAGCCAAACATTTTGTTTAATTGGAATGACATAGACAACGAATGACAGGTATTCTGGTATGCATCAGTGACAGCAAAATAATATATTCCCACCAAACAAGAGGTCACATGACATAGAATAGCCTAGTGTGAATTCAGATAGTATATTATTGCAGAGTTTAGCATCTAGAACAAAAGTGATCAAGCTGAAATGAGGAGATCATGCCTTAAACAAAGATTAAGAACCTATTAAATGCAACCAGCAATCAAAAGGCTAGCAGAGATAAAATCCCCCAGTAAGGCACATAATGACCCGAAATTATGAACCCCCTTTCAATTCATTAACCAACCAAAAAGATTGAAAATGCATTTCAGGATAACATAATCGAATTATATGCTGATTAATAGAAACTAATTCTCCTAGGTTGGTTCAGTCTTACAGAAAACACAGGATTCCCCTAATCAGAGGTATACAAACCTCTAATCCGGGTTTCAGTCTACTATGAACTTAATCAATAAGAGGATACCCTCTTTTAACGAAGGAAAAATCCAAATCCTCAGTAGAATCAGTACCTTCTCCAATGGGGATTTCTCGGTTTCCCAATTTATAATTCCTCTTCTGCTATTTTGCTCTCTAATTTCGGTTTCCTTTGTCTCAACCTCACCAATCCCTTTCTTTTTCATGATTTTCACCTCTCTATCTCAAACTCAGTCTTTTTCAGTCCCTCTTTTATAGCTGGTCAACCTCGCGTCCTCTCCCTGTGATGGCGTAAAATCAGAGTTTCAGGAAGGGGGGAACCAGTGAGGTTGTTGCGTGGAAGAATGGGTGAGCAGAGTGAACAGCAGGGTGGTTTACGTAGAATGGCCAAGAGACGAACACCATAGAAAGGAAGTGGGTGCCGAGTGGATATGTATTGCAGAGGAGAAACGTGTTTGTGCTAAGATGGTGAACAGAGGGGTGGTTTGCAGAAGATATGAGAGGTGATTGACAGGTTATGTTTCAGAGGGATGGGTGAAGGAAGAGACCCTACGGGGAGAGGGTGTAGAGGCATTTTCAGAGGGATGGAGTGCAGAGCAGTACCGAGGAGTAGGGATTGCGTGTGCAGAGAAGGTGAGTGACGTGTGACTGGGTTGAAGGTGCAAAGGATGAAACGGGTTAGGCTTTGGGGTGGACTAGAAGGATATTGGGCTTGGTTTCTTGAGTGGGCTCGAGGAGTTAGGTTGTGGGGCTAATGGCCGAATTTGGCTAGGCTTAGGGATTTTGGGCTAAGAAAAGAGGGAAGTTGGATTATGTGGATTGGACCAAGATCAGTAATAAGCTGTTAAAAAAAACAAAGTAATAGGCTTTTTTTTTGTGATTTTCTTTAACATAAATTTTTTATTTTTATTATTTAATTTTAAATTAAAAAGATACTAGACAAAAATAGGTGTTTACACTCAGTTAGCTCAATTTTCTTAATCATACTTGTATCCTTTGTGAGGTTTGTAATCTTTGTGTCTACATCATATTTTCTTTTATCCTTGTACCTATAGTCATCTCTTTCACAGTCATCCTCTCAAGGATGAGCTCTATTTTGAGCTTCAAAAGGCTCTGGTTAGGCAGTGCTTCATTCTTTGTTGTATACTTCTTTAGGTATCCTCTTCTAATTAGGTATTCTATTTTGCCTTTAAGGTTAACACAATCTTATGACATGCTTGTAATTTTGTGAAACTTGCAATATTTTTCAAAGGTTGTTGGGGCTTTATTCCTAAAGGTTGGAGAAGGAATCAGTAAGTTTAAACTATTCACTTCTCCCAATATCTAAGCCTGAGATCTAGTGAGTGGAGCATGATAGGCATATTTCCTCGAGGTGGAAGTCTACCTTTGACTGTAGGGTTATTGGGTTCTAAAGCTTCTTGCCTTCTGTCTCCAAATTTTCTTTGTTCCTGTCTTTTGCTAAGAGCATTTCTTTTATACTAATGTACTTTGTCGATTTGACTAAAAACTTTACCAAGGTTAAAGGTTATTTAAGGATAAGCTAATTTCATGTCCCTTATTCTAGTAGTAATGGCATGCACAACTACTCCATCTTCTAGATTGCCAATTTTTGCAGCTATTCTAAAGAATCATGTTAGAAATTCCTTAATTATCTCTTCCTTCTCTTAACGCAAATGCGCTAGTGTAGCTATAGTTTGCTTAATGGATTGACTCGTAGCAAAGTTACTCATGAATGAGTCTATCATTAGTTGAAAGCAATATATAGAATTAGAGAGGACGGAGGAATTCCACTGTAAGCCAGCTTTCTTGTGAGTGAATGAGAAGGCTCTATATAACATCGCATCTTTGGCTTTTGTAGCTATCATGGTTGAAACATAAGTATATAGGTGACATGTTGGATTAGTATTACCATCATATAGTTCCATGTTAGTAGGAGTTTTAAATGTTGTAGTAAACTCCTCCACCAGTAAATATGCCACAAAAGGATGGTGAATTTGGTAAGCTCTAGCTATGTTTTGGAATTACGAATGGATCGGAAGGCCTTGGAAAATTTTTTACATTCCTTGCTGCAAAGGTAAAGGATCAATTCCTCCTAACATTGGTTTATGCATATTAACAAGCGTAGGGTTATAATACTAAAAAGCAAGAAATTTTGTACGTTAGGATCACCATGATGATCCATAAGTATGTGATGGTTAACTTCCATAGCCAGAGGAGGTATTTTTGAATTGTCACATTGTTGTTGTTCCTCACCTCTTTGATTTTTTTCAATAGATTAGGAGACTTGTCTTTGTTGTTGAATAACCTCTTGATGAATCCTTTCCATTTGAATCCTATGTTGCTCTGTCATTTGAAGCAGAGCTTCATATAGTTCGTTGACTTCTTGAAGTTCATGCAGTTCCTTAATGTAAATTTATGGATTGTTCGACTCTGAAATGAAGTCATCCACTATCGGATGATCCACCTCTCCAATTTGTTTGTTGATAACATCTTCAATCTATCTTCTTTTTTACTTGACTTGTACATTATTTTGGTCATTGGCCGATAGATCATGATTTTCTCGCACCACTATGGCGATGGATCTTGTGATTCTTTTGATAGCCATGAATGACATACATAATTGCGATGAAGCTCTACTCTTCCAAAGAAGAATTGATCTCCAACTACAAATTCTATTGGAGAATTTTTTTTTACCATAGACATTACTAAAATGGAGATGAGAGATTAATCTCGCACCTAGATCTGGAGAAATACTCTAACTCTAAGATGATTATCTGCAAAGAGAATGGTCAATCTCTAGTTATAGCAAGGGCTCCGACAAAGACTCTAACAATCAAGTAAGTATTGCTCCACAAGAGACTTTATAGTTCAAATCAAGTGCGGGAGTGACCATACCTTTTGATATTGTCATATAACCCTTATATGGAGCTCTATGGAAATGACGGGAGTTCTTATAGGTTGGCGGGAAAGACGACATGATTTTTGAAGACGATTATGTAGGTTGTTATTCATGGTGCATGAGGTAGTTTTTCCTTAGCTAAAGTCTTTGTGGATTATTGTGTTATTTTGTGCTACTAGTTTGGGCTTTATGCATTAAGCCCGATCCATATTATGTAATAATTTTTTAAAGCTTGATTAAAATCAATTTAAAACAATTTATTACAATACCCATCTATATATTATACAAAATCAATTAATTTAAATAATGTGTAAAACACTTTTTTTAAATCTTAGGGATCAAATTAAAGCATTGTTTTTTTATGACTTTCTAAACATTGTTGTACGGTAATTACTATGAAAAATATGTTGCTTAAATAGCTTAAATATAATGTTTGGTAAAAATTTAAAAGATTTTATTTTAAGAGCATGATTTATTAATAGGGTATTTGGTAATATTTTCATAAGTTGCTTGGAACATGTAAACTAAAAGTAAAAGATAATATTATTTATATTCTTGAAATAAAATTATTTACACAGCTATAAAATCAAAGTTAATCTTATTATCTATAAACAAAAATAATTTGATAATGAAACATTTTCTCCATTGTCTATATTATAATAAAAATTATTTCCATGCATAATTTATTTAATTAATTAATTATGAAAAATAAATTATCTATAAATGAAAAGATAAAAACCTAATAACAATTTAATAACAACAATATTTCTCAAAATATAATTAAAATATAAATGTCTTCATAAAAGTATTATAGTTAATTGATATGGTGTTTGGTAATATTTTTTAAAATTTTTAAGTTTAGACTCAACTAATACCTAGATGGGGGTGAGTAGGTGTAATTAAATATTAAGCTAAATTAAATTTCAAATCACACAACCCAAAAAACAATAAACAAATATACAGTAAATTAATGCTAATAAATGGAAAATAAAATGAACACAGTAATTTGTTGACGAAGTGAAAAACTTTTGAAGAACTTTTCAAAAGAAAAAAAAATTACTCTGGCTATAAGACACCACCTCAAACTCACTATAGAAAAGTTAATTACAGACCTGCAGTTGACACTATTGACAACATGCCAAAATAATCAAAAACCACAATACAGCTTACCAAACTATAGCTAAACCTTAGCCTCTACATAACCCTAGAACTGTAAGCCTTTTATAGCATGGGTACTCTAAAACCTTCGAAGATTTTCTCTTGGAACTCCAGCCTTCAATACTTCAGAACCTCTAAAGTTTCTTGGATTGGTGTGTGGTTGAAGACTTTTTGAAATCTCCCTTCTATTTCTCAAATTGCCTAAGTAAAGAAGAAGATCAATGTTGTTATTTCGGTTACCTATGTGTATCTCCCCCTAAAAACTGGCTGCAGCACCTTGTGGGATTTGGTCGTCCTCTCTGTTCTTTTATATTACTGCTGCTGCCTCACTTGCTTTTCAATTGGGACATCCACTTGTTAGTGGGAAGAGTTTTGGGAAAATTTTTACTAGAGATAATATTTGGACTTAGGTGGGGTCATGGAATATTATCCAACAAAAAATATATATCCTAGCAAACTCCCCTTTTGGCTATTTCGTGACAAAACAACAACCTATTTCCCCAACATATAGATGAGACTTTGATAACCACAAAACTGAGCCAAACCATTCACAATTAAATCCCTCACTCACAAGTAACTAAGTCTTCAAGTAGTACCTGTCTGCTGCAGCATACTAAACACAAATACCAGGTGAAGAATATGGTATTGACAAGAGTTAATAATTCAAAACGACATTCACAAGTCTAATTCGTAATTACACTAATGTCAACACCCATTACAACACAGAGGCAAGTAAAACATAACAAATCAGTGCTCATAATTAACAAACCAGCACTTGAACCAGATTTATAAGACATGACATAATCCATTCATCTCCCTTTTTTTGTCACAAATAGATAAAGGCTACACCAAGAACTACTGAAACCAAACTGATCCAACTAGCACAACAAACTACCTTGAATGATGAGATACACACAATGCCTAGAATGGAATGCCATAAACAGTGAGAATATGCCAAACACCCAATTATCCAACAAGTGGTTCTAGATATGTTTCACAACACTTAAAGAAGAGTGAGAAAGAGATGCTAACAATGAAACACATAAGTAAGATAAGCAAGAGATCAAGAAGTTAAAAACAAAATTCAATTTTCAAGTCTGACCATGAGTGTCAAGATCATTTCACATAACTCAACTTGTAATAAAATATTCAATGCTCAACATACCTTGTGCTTGAACGTGTAGTGAGACATAGAATATACCAATCGATGTTAAAACCTTAAGTTTGTGAGAAGAGACAAGATAGATAAACATAAATCAATGGTGAGATAATAGAATTTCCTAAAGTAAGTGAGTCAAACCCAATGCCACTAGGACCTAATAATTTTAGCTGATATTATTTTGCTTTTTCTCGCTTGTCACCATACTTCATTGTGTTTTTCACAGGTGTTCTTTTGACCAAACTATTTGCTTTTGATGATTTTATTTGAGGAGAATGTGATTTTTGTTTTTCATTTTGCATAGTTGAGGCCATTTAGATAGCTAAGGTCTGCTAGTCAAAGGTTAATGCAAACCCAAGGATCTATGTATCTCAACAGTGATTGCCTGCTCAAGTCTCACACATGTGGCCAAATCCCTATTAGCAATTCCATGTGTGCATTTGTGAGTATAGAAAAACAACTTATGGAGAGCAGTAAGGATTTAAATACCAATATCAAGTTCCAAGGAGAAAGATATAAGCACTTATTTAAGACAAAAGCATATTAAAAGTGGATATGCTGCAAGAAAAAAAAAACTATTTAGAAACAAGAATGCAAGTGTTTCATGTATACAAGTATGTCATGTATGTATGTATGAAAAGTATGCATGCATGTTATGTGTGCAAGTATGACAAGTATGTATGTAAATCATGCAAGCCTATTCTAATGTATGTAAAGTAATGATGCATGACCTAAGGAGCAGCACATATTCCTATGACTTTTCTAAGATTCTCAAACCTACTACCATCAAGAGGCTTAATGAAGATGTCAACCAATTGGTTCTCACTCTTTCTTCCCTACACTTGTTTATTAACCAAGGGTGTCCCTGTTCTAGAACTATTGGCTTTAGACAATTCCGAGAGAGTCATATTCATGATCTTATTTTGATGAGCTAACACTTGAATTTGTCTAGTTAGATCCCAGTATTCATTCCTAGGATGTATCCTATAATTGGTCCTTTTGGAATATCCTAGTTTAAGGAAATTTGGTCGAATGTGACCTAACTTTCCACAAAAATGACATGTGGGGATAAACTTAGGTGGGACTGTGGTTCTAGGACCATGTTTCCTGAAAGATGGTTTGGGTTGGGACATGAAGGTCTGATTATTAGGAACCACAAGGGTATGGGGGCTACCCTATCACTCACAAAAATATGAGGAGTTTTGGGTTCCTCATTTTGGATGTTGTTAGTGGCATGCACAAACCTGATCTTAGAGGGAGAAGCAGTGGATGGTCATGTCTGATCATATCCTAAACCACTCATATTCCCTGATAGTTTTCCTAGACATAACAATTAGTCCTACTGTTTGGCCCTAGTAGAGAAACTTAGAAGCTATGTTCTAGACTCTTTTAGATCACCCTTTAGAGTCTTAAGTTTTTCTTCTAAGGTTAGGTTCATCTCCCTAAGTTTGTTCATGGTGTCTTCATTCTCAACCAAGGTACTCAACAAGTTATTTCTCTAACTCTACTGCATTCAAGTTTTTCAAGGTTAACTTATTCATCTTTTTCAGTTTTAGGCTCTCTTGGAAAAGTTTATCATATGTAGTTTGAAGCTAATCTTCACGTTCATAGTCATCAAAATATGGGGGTGTGTTAAGTGATTAAGACTTATACATATAAGCTGAGTTAACACCTAGAGGGGGTGAATAGATGTTACTAAAAATTAAATCTCAAGTAAACACAGAATCACATAGCCATAAATTCAGTCAACAAATACTACACTAAAATGGACTAATAAACAGAAAATAAAATAAACACAATAATTTGTTGACAAAGTGAAAAACTATTGAAGAACTCTTCAAAAGAAAAAACCACTTTGGATGTAAGGCACCACTTCAAATCCACTATAGAAAAGTTAATTATTGACCTATGATTGACATTATTGACAACATGCCAAAACAATCAGAAATTACAATACATCTAACCAAACTGTAACTAAACCTTAGCCTTTGCATAACCTTAGAGCTCTAGGCCTTCTATGATGTGCAAACTCAAAAACCTTAGAATATTTTCTCCTAGAACTCCAGCCTTCAATACTCCAAAACCTCTGAAACTTCTGGGATTGGTGAGTGGTTGAAGAGTTTTTGAATCTCCCTTCTATCTCTCAAATTGCCCAAGTAAAGAAGAAGATCACTAAAGTTACGGTAAACATGTAAAATAACAATAATAGACATTGTAGTTTATATGCTTAAAGAAATTTTATTTTCCACCACTAAAGAATTAGAAAAAAATTATTTTGTTTACAAGAAATTATTATTAATTTTATACGAAAAATATTTACATTATTTATATTAAATTTAAAATTAATTACATGCATCATTAATTAATCTATTTTTTGTTTTTGTGGGAAGGTACCATAAAGAAAAAAGCATTTGTGTATAACTGAAATTGTAAAAAATATAATAACAATTTAATTTATAAGGATAATCTTGAACTTTAATTAAAACAGAAATAAAATTTTGACATTTTAAATTTCTGATATATAGAGCTGCTTTCAAACGAATCCCCTGTGGTGCTTCTCAAAAGTTTTTGTGACCTTTAAAAAGTATGGAAAGAGTACCATTAAAAGATCTAATGAAACAGATTTATGACTTTTGCTATCAAAAACACCAAAATAATTTACCCAAAACAAAACACCAAAGGAAAAAACTACAACATTCTCAACTAGGGCCCAAGTATTATATATATATATATATATATATATTACTCCTCTTTAATGATAATTCAACAAATATATAAGGATAGTGAAGTATGGATGCATAACACAAATTAAATATGGCTACATCCAAAGGTGATATTGATTTTTGCAAAAAAAATTTAAGTGATAGCTTGATTGATTTGTTCTAAATATCTATCAACTATACTTTTCAAGAAATATATGTACAACATTGGAATGTGTCGACATAAAAAAATTTCATGGAGAGATATAATTTCGAGTAAGTTACCTACCAATAATGTACTCTTGTTCCTCTACCAAGTTTTGATTCTACCGATTTTTTCTTAACAAGGTTTTAACAGAGATGTATTTATAGTATATCGTCATTCAGGAGAAAGTGTTATAAACATACACATAGGCATGTAAGATAATGATCACATAACAAATTAGTTGATCTCTATCTCTTATATTTTATTTACAACACATTATATTTTTTTTATGAAATTAATACATTTCATTTTTTTAATTTATGCAAAATTTATAATAGTTTTTATTTATACTGATTGTATACATACTTAATGTTTTACTTTAAGATTATTATAATTTTGAAAAATACATTAGATTCTTCTTAAAGTAGATTACATTTCCATTTCTTAAAGTTTTACAAGCATAGGCTCACTCTCACTTTAATTTCAATTTATATTAAAATTTGTCTTGAAGTTTATAAAACTTATAATTACGCCCTTCTAATATTATAATATTTACATTTAACATCCCTTATTATAAAGTTTTAAAAGTATTAACTTAGCATTTGAATAATTTGTGGTACATAATATTAAATGATTAAAAACTCTTAAGAAAAAAGTGCATTTAATAAAAGATTTATTAGTAATTTTATTAATAGAAGGAGGTTACTCTACCAAGTTAAAAGGGCCCCATTTGATTCAATTCCTGAATAAGGGTCATTGAGTCTAGTGCATATATTTATTATTGTATATACTTATTATATGAAATTACAATATATGTATATAGATACAGCTCAATTTATGAATAAATTCAAATTATATGAAGTGTGAGAGTAGGTTTAAAAAATTTAAAGAACTAATTAAATATAAGATGATTCCAACAATCTAACTCTAAAAAGAGTTCATCTATAGTGCGACAGTAGCATGTTGTTATTATTATTATAATTGTATCATGAAATACTTAAGTCGTGCAACACTTTTCACCTGTTAAGTCTCGTGTGATGTAATTATAGTAGGGGTAGCACTATGCTACCGCATTATAAATATTTCCCGACTAATACCTGTGCACCATGATTACAAAGAGAGTGTGATTACTCTTTCTTTTCACTTGAGGTGGAAGCTTGGACACAAAATTAGTGAACAAATAATGGTAAGAAGAAAATATGAAATTTATAAAAATAATCCTTAACGCATCCTTAAGCCAACTATTAAAACAATGCTATTATCACAATATTATTTTCTATAAAGTCTTATAAAAATTTAATTTAAACTATTCATCTCATCTTATTTATTTATTTCACTATTGTGAGAATTTTATGATAAGAAATTGTGAGTGAAAGCACCTTTGATTGTCTCCAACAATGTTATGAAAATTAACTGGACCAGTTTAATTAAGAACTGGTTACCTGGTCAATCCAGTTCAATCCTTAAACTCAGGAGAACAAAAAATTGATGAAGAATTAGTGACTTGCTGTCGAAACCAATGAACTGGGAGAGTAATTTGTTCACTGGTCAAGTAGAAAAAGAAGAAGAAGAAGAGTGAGGGAATGGGAGGGAAGGGAAAGACGATGAGGGAGGAGGGACAAAGGGAAGGGGAACGGGGAGCGAAAGACGGCCACAGTGAGTTGTTCCTGAAATTATTTCAGCTCAACCAGGGAGCACTTGGCAACTCACTCGTGGGGCATGATATCCCAAAATTCTTAAAAGTAATTTGTTGGTTGCTACACTTCAGCACTTGAAGGGGAAGGGGGTGACATGACGTTGTCTTGGGAAATGAAAGATGGGTGAAAAGGCTTTGAAAAGGGGTATAGCATTAAATATAGTTATTTTATTATAACTTTTATATTTTTATATTATATTATTATTTTGTTATTAATTTATTTACTATTAATTATTAATTATTATATGATAAAAATTATAGATTTATTTAGATCTTTTAGTTATAAATTTATAATGAAATTATTTATTAATATTTTATTTTAATTAATTAATTAATTATTATTATATATATAATATATTATACTATATATAGTATAAAAATTAAAAGTATTTTTTAGTTTAAATTCCATTTGACCCGGTTGATCAATTAATCTTGTGACTTGATATTTTTATAGGTTTAATTATTGATATAACTTTCTGAACGTTAGTCTCTAAAAAGTACGGGTTAACATTTGTTTATTAAGGGACGTTCGGTATAAAAGAAATTTTTTT
>JASKGM010000001.1:21248663-21262017 GCA_034509205.1 Ceratonia siliqua | reverse complement strand
GTTTGGGGTTTATATTTTGGGGGTTTTAGGTTTAGGATATTGGATTCATAGTTTGGAGTATGGTGATTTATGAAAAAAGGTTAAAATACCATTTAAATCTCTCAAAATTCTCAAAATTTTTCTATGTAGTGAGAATAAAAAAATCTCTCTCTCTCTCCGTGGGAAATTTTTTATGAAAATTTATTTAAAAAGTATTCCTCGATTATCTTGATTTCTTAAAAAATTTCTTTTAATCTATGTACTAAATATGATAAGTTAAGATTTTTAACCAGTAATTCTACAAAATTTTAAAAATCTTGGTACCAAAAGCCTAGTTGTAATCAAATTAGCCCAAAAAAAAAGTTAATATAATCAAATCATTTTTTTAACATGAAAGTAATCAAAGGATCTGAGGCCAGTTAAATAATATTATTAAGGCATCAAATTCTATTCTTTGCCTTCGTCTTTTGGTAGTCCTTTTTCAATAGTTCAAATTGTGATCTTATTTTATAACAAAATTTTTTTTTTCTAGTTTTATCGAAAAATTTAGTCAAAATTATTTTTTAATAAATAAAAATAATAAAAACACAGTATAAACGTATGCACAAAATTATAAATTATAAAAATATATATGATTATTGATTTTTTGGTTTAGTTCAAATTTTATTTAAAAAAATTAAAACAAATCAATCTTAATCGATTTTGTATAATTTAGTATATCCATTTTGAACATCCTTAACTTCCCCCGTTAAGTTTTCTCATTCATAACTTATTATTATTCTCGACTTCTCATACAAGATAGGCTAAGAAGAAGAGGATTAAGTTATTCTTAAGATGAAATTAGTGAATTTAATCACAATAAAATAGCAATTATTAAGTGAACATCATAAATTTTTAACTATTCCCAAAATTATTTATAAAAACGATTAGCATAAAAAATATAAAAAAATGCTAGAATTTTCAAGTTAATTATGATATATAACAAAATTTTTAGCAGTTTTATAATTAAACTTTTAGTAATTAACATGTAAATAAATTATTAAAAAGGGATATGCCTAAGTGGAAAGGGAGAAATTATTAAATAAAGGGGACTAAGTAACGTCCCCATCTTTTTTCTTTTTTTACTTTTTAATTTTTTTTAATTTTTAAAATTAATTAAGTATTTTTTATTTTAAGTATTTTTTTCAAAATTTTTTAAAATTTTTAAAATTTTTTCTATTTTTTTTACATTCTGATTATTATTTATTCATAATTTTTTTTACTATTTATTTGTAACTTAAAAAATTTTACAAAAAATATAAAAATATCTCAAAAAATTCAAGCTATAAAAAATAATTAATTAATTTAAAAAAATTTAAAATTTAAAAAAATATATAAAAAAATTGGGAAACCCCCTGTCGACCACATAGTGGGCGGGAGGAGAGTAACCCCCTTAAATAAATCTGGTTTACAAAATATGTATAAATTATGTCAATAATAAATATATATCAAGATAGGATTCAATGGGATTCATATATTAACATATTTATTTGTATATTTAATATTAGTATGATTTATATATATTTTATAAACTAAGTTTACCAAAAAAAAAATTTGTAAAAAATAATGTTATTAGTATGAGTCTTACTAATCAATGCCTTTAGGGTTAAAGAATATTAACTATTTTTAAAATTAGTTCAACAAATAAAATATTAAATGTTTTAAAATTTAAATATTTATTTATTTATTTTTGTTTATATCATAAGGATATTTTTTAGTCACTTGTGCATCCAATGAATCTAATTGACTAAGTCCCTCATTTACAAATTTAAAGGCTTACAACTCTCATTAGCAGGAATAAATTCTATTAGTTGCTAACTCTAGAGTTTGAATATAAATAATTAAGGGGAAAAATACACATCTTTAACCATTAAACCAAAACGCTCGAGTAAAAAAATATAATATAATATAATTATTAATTAATATATATTTTTATTAATATAATATGATATTTATAAAAATAATACTTAATTCATCCTTAAGCTGATTATTAAAACCATACTATTATCATAATATTAGTTTGTATAGTCTTATAAAAATTTTATTTAAATCATTCATTTTAATATTGTAAAAATTTTATAATAGAATAATATTATTTATGTATAATTTTTTTATATCTCTCTTATATTATTATTTTTAATTATTAATATATTATTATTATTATTTATTATTTATCATCTATCATTATTATTATTTTATAATATATTAATAATAAAAAAATATATGAAACGTCTAAAAAACAAATGATACAGAAATAACATTCATACTTTGTGAGTGAAAGCACGATGTCTCAAAGAGCATTCGTTGACATTTGCCACGTAATTAAATTAGCCCCCAAAAAAAAGAATATAATCAAATCATTTTTTTATATGAAAGTAATCAAAGCATCTGAGGCAGTTAAATAATATCATTAAGGCATCAAATTCTATTCTTGGCCTTCCTCTTTTCCTAGTCCTTTTCCAATATATATTATTCATCCCCGTTGTTTTCTGTCACTGCAAACTTTCCCTTCCTCCAACAATGGCACCAATTGACCCTCACTCTTTCACCGACTCGATTCACCCTTTCACTTCCCGCGTCTCCCTTTCTCTTTATTTCGATTTCTCCTCCTCCATCATCCATGGCTCTGCCCTTATTTCTCTCCCAAGCCCTTACTCTGGCCCTTTCTTCCTCGACACTCGTTCTCTCACGATTGTTTCCATTGTCGATCCTCAATCGAATGCCCCAATCCCATTTTCACTTTCTGACCATGACCCTATAAAGGGTTGTCAACTCACTGTCTCTCTTTCAAACCATTCATCCTTTCTGGTAATATACACTACCTCCCCTTCATCTTCGGCCTTGCAATGGCTCACGCCCCCACAAACCTTCAACAAGACCTACCCTTTTGTGTATACTCAGTGCCAGGCCATTCATGCCCGCGCAGTGTTTCCTTGCCAGGACACCCCAGCTGTGCGAATATGCTACTCCGCACGCCTGAACATCCCTAGTCAGTTGTCAGCAGTGATGGCAGCCCGGCACGTAGAACGGCGTCCTCCAAGTATCAATGAGGCGGTGGCATTGTCTTGCGGGAGTTCCATGTGGTGTGCAGAAGGGAGGGTGGTGGAAGAATTTCTGATGGAGCAGCCAGTGCCTCCCTACCTTTTTGCATTTGCAGCAGGGGAAATTGGGAACAGGGAGGTGGGGCCAAGGACTAGGGTTTATGCTGAAGCTGTCCCAGCAGTGTTGGACGCGGCAGCTAGAGAGTTTGCAGGGACAGAAGATATGATAAGGCAAGGAGAGAGGTTGTTTGGACAGTATGAGTGGGAGAGGTTTGATTTGTTGGTGTTGCCGCCTAGTTTTCCTTATGGGGGCATGGAGAATCCAAGGATGGTATTCTTGACACCAACTGTAATTAAGGGGGATGCCAGTGGTGCTCAGGTGGTGGCTCATGAGCTTGCTCACAGTTGGACAGGGAATTTGATCACTAACAAGACCAACGAACATTTTTGGTTGAATGAGGTATACATTCGTCTATTTAATTACTTCTGTTGGCATCTGAAACTAGTTAGAATGCATTATTTGAGAAGGTCTCTTGCAGATTCCGCATTGTTTATGTCATGAAGTTATAGCCATTGCCTGAGAATTTCTTTCTGGTAATTTAATGAGTTCCTTCCTTAATAATGGAAATTAGGTTAGCCTTATATATTTAACTCAACTCGATGGATATTTAATTATTTATCTTATGATTTTTACAGTTTGTATCACTTGTTGAAGTTGCTGTTTCCTGTGACCATTTGTTGAAAAGCATGAAGGCATGAGCAGAAAGCAATAAAATCAGTGTTCTTTTTTTTTTTCCAATAAAAATATTTGTATTTTTGCATTCTTCCTTTAATTTGTATGCTGTTAGCATGAAAGCTAGCTCTAGGTATTAGTCTTTGGTTTTTTTTATTGTTTAAGTTAACAAGGAGAGTGATATTCTCTTGGATGGTATGAGATTTTGTTTCAGAAACTAAATTAAGCATTTTTTCCATGCAAAATTAAACATGTGATCGTGAAATTATTTTTAATTATGGTTTTAGGGCTTTACTACATATGCGGAGAGAAGAATTGTGGAGGCTGTGCAAGGGGAAAATAGAGCCACGTTGAATATTGGAATTGGTTGGAGAGGATTAATTGAGGAAATAGAGAGGTTCAAGGATAATATGGAACTTACAAAGCTGAAAAATAACCAGGAAGGAATCAACCCAGATGATGTGTATTCTCAGGTTCCATATGAAAAGGGTTTCCAGTTCCTATGGCGCATTGAACGTCAGGTATGTTAAATTTTTTCTATTTTGAATTCTTGAATGCTTAACATGTTTTTTGGTTCTTATTCCTGAAATTTTTGTTTTTAGGAGAATTTATGCATCTCCAAAATGTAATGATTTGTTAAATTATGCCCTTACTTTCTATCTGTGTAACTTTCCTCTTGTTTAGGGTTTGCAAAACAAATGCATGTTTTTGGCGTTTACAGAACTCCTATTTGAAGCTAGGTTCTCTGGGACTTCTTATGATTTCTTGTGAGAGATTGTCTTTCTAAATTGTACTATGATTAGTTGTTTTTATTCTGGAATGTGCAGGTTGGGAGACCTACATTTGATGAGTTCCTGAAGAAATATATTGCTACGTTCAAGTTCAAATCAATTGATACTGAAACATTTATTGACTTCCTGAAAGCAAACATCCCTGGAATAGAGAAACAGATTGACCTAAAACTGTGGACTGAAGGTACTGGCGTCCCTCCCGATGCTCATGAACCTGATTCCACTGTATATAAAATGATTGTATCCCTCACAAATGAGTTCATGAATGGGAGGATGCCAAGGGAGGATGAAGTTGCTGATTGGCAAGGACAGGAATGGGAGCTATACTTGGAAAACTTGCCAAAATCCATCGGAGCTTCTCAGGTTGTATTTCTTCTCATTTTGTTAGTGGTCTTTCATTCTTCTCTTTTCCCCTTCTCTGACAACATAATTGGCATGAATTGCTCATTCTTATATGGAATATGGTGCTCTATTCAAATTGACTACTTCTCAGAAGGAACTGCTTGCTCTATATGATTGTGGGAGTTGATCCTCCAGCTGATTAGATTATCACTGGTGAAGTAGATTTTTCATGTTTTCTTGACCCTTTCTTTTCTTTCCTCTTCTTCCACCTCCTTTTTCTCCAGCTGGGGTTGTGGAGTTGGGGTGTTAGAAGATTGAAAGTTTTTCAACTATTGTACTCAATAGAAGGTCATTTGTTGAGCATGCAGCACAGTTCCTTTTTCCTTACGATTTTTATGGCAGGTGATGAAAGGAATCCTATTTTCTATGATTGCCTTTTGCTCATGGACTAGTCTAGAATGTAGGCCATGAATGAAAATTCGTCTGATGTTGCTTACAAAAATTTTAATGTTAGATATTTTGTGTAATACTAAAGATATCTCATCTACAAGCTGTATAAAGTTTGTAGAATTATTAGTTTGGAGGATGTTTTCGTTGTAGTATTTTGATATAACAATGAGGCACCTGATGTGTGAATTTCATATATAAATGTCACTTGTGGTATCTCCATAATGCTTTCAGGTTGGAATATTAAAGAAAATGCTTTGTAAACTGACAGAGGTGGTTATCGCTGGTAAAACAAAAAGTTATCTTTGAAAGCTGTTGCAAAAAGTGAAAGACTCAGAACAGAAATGTTGATGCTTTATGTAATGCGGAATTTCTTTCAGACTAACTTAAATTCCCATCCAGTCTTTTTTTTTTTTGGTCAGTAATTCATGTCCTGTTAGTTAGCTGGTTTTTCTCCACATTCCTATTGGATTTCATAGGTGAGGTAATGGGCTCTTTCCGCCGGAAGGCTGCCAATTTCTTCAGTCACAAGTTAAGAAATTTATGTTTGTTGATTGTATTTGTTTGGACTTGGGTATGGGATAGAAGAATAATTATTGCAGGAAGGAAAACTTTAACCTTTGAATATGATTAATTATATAGGTTTGAATTGTTTTTTTGAAAATTTTTTTACCTAATTTTCCCTAGGTTAACATGTAATTCTACTTTTAGTTAGTAGTTTTATCGCATTAAATATTAATCTTTAAACATCTAATGTACTATTAAGCATAGTTATAAGGAGTGAATTTTTACTCTACTAAAACTCAAGCCCCTTTCACCCCAAGCCAAATGTAGCCTGGGTTATTATGCTGATAAATTATGCGTATAGTTTGATCCATATTCACTCAAGTTATTTTTCTTACATAGGTCAATGTAGTATATCTGTTTCTGCTTGGAGAAAGATAGTCTGTATACAAATATTAGTCATCTATTACATTGGTTTGAATATCCTGTGTCATAATTCTCACTTTTTTTTTTTTACTGTTTGGTGCAGTTTGAGCCCTTCAATAAGAAAATTAAGGAAACAAAAAGTAGATAAAAACAAGGTTCAAATAAAATGGTGGCAGTTCTACTTGTTTGTATAATGCAATTTTAATATTTTATGCAGATCTTAGCTTTGGATTCACGCTACAGGCTATCTGAATCAAAGGATTATGAGGTAAAGGTGGCATTTCTTCAACATGCTATTTCAACTGGGTGTAGAGATTACTATACTGAAGTGGAGAAAACCTTGAAAGAAGTTGGGAGGATGAAGTATCTCCGTCCTCTTTATACTGCTCTGGTACGAGGTAGTGGAAAGGAAGAAGAAAAAGTTTTTGCCAAACGGCTTTTTTCAGAGGCTCGCGAGTGTTATCATCCAATTGCTCAGGGTGTTATTGAATCTATATTTGCCAAGCATCTGTAGAAGGAACATCTGAGAACATGTTAGCCTGATTTTCAAATCTGATCTCTGTGGTCAATACATGCAAGCAATCTGTAATCTGCTAATTGATAGATGATCTTTCTTTGGTTTCTTATATATGTACTTTTTATAATTGACTTTCCTTTTAACTTTTGACACCAGAATTGCGTTGCGACTTGTAGTGATGAGATTTCCTTTTGCTTGAATGAATGGTGTTAATAATCCTACCCAGATGTATTTGAATCTCATAGTTTGATTATGAGAAAATTATTCACGCGTACACTAAATTCTTACATGGTGATTCATGGACATTATATTCTTTTATGATGTTAAGATATTATTTATCTTTATTTTTTTCTACCCTTAAAAAAATATAATTATTTAGTTAAAAAAATAATTATTATGTTCTAATAACATTAATTATTTTTTATAAAAATTATAAAAAAGGATAAACAATACTTTGCTCATAGGACACCATCTAAGATTTAATGCGCCATTGATTACTAATCAATAATTAATAATGTCCAATCTTGTCAATGACCTATTGGTTTAGCAATACCTCTTATCAAAAGGATTGATGATAAGGCTTTGATTGCTACCATGTCTTTTTTCTCGTAATTCTAATGTAATGTGATATAACTAAAAAGAGTAAGTAAATTAATATTTTAGTGTTTCAAAAATTAATTTAGTCATCTAAAAATCAATTTTAGTTTATAATGATATTTTTAAAAGTTCAAAAGATTAATTCACTCAGAAAACAATTTCAAACCTCGCAAGGTTTTGAGGCTTGTTTCTATTCAAAGAAACAGCTGAACATGCCATTTACTCTCTGAACATTCGCTTCTTCAAGAAAAAGTCTTGGAGTTGAGTCTCTTTGCTACAATGTAATTTCAAATTTACATTTCCAATTCCTACTCAAATGAATTTATGCTAGTTATTACAGTCATAAAAATACACTTTGAAAAAAGTCCAATAGAACTCATGGTCAACATAGCAAATTATATTGAGAAAGAAAGGCTTGGAAAGACTTTCATACTGTTCCCCCAATCTCACTTCTTTAATAAGCAAAATCTAATTGTAAAATTCATGTTAAAGGCTAATTATCAAACATATTAAAGCAGTTTTTGTTATAAAATGTAATTATTCTGCTACAAAATATGATTATGAATCACCCCTGCAAATTTTTGATAACTTACCAAGAGAAAATGAACAAATAAATTCACGAGGAGCATAAGAAGCAACCTCAACTTGTTACAGTATAATGAAGACAAATTAACTTACCAAGACAAATTAACTTGATTTCCATTCATATGAAGGATCCATTCTAATTCAAATACAATAGAGACTCAATGTAAGATCTTTTTTTTTTTTCTTTTTTTTCTGCTTTTGTTATTTATGCTGTTAGGAACGAAAGTGACTATCACGACAAATCATAGCATGGCCCATAAAAGCTATCATGTTCAATTTCTATCATAAACTTCCACTTTGTTCATTATTTAGAATGAAACTTTAAGAAAATATACCTCCTTGCCAGTCACAAAACAAAACTTCGTAACAAATTAACTATCTTCTCACTCGGTGGGAACTAACAAATGTAATTATAGAACTATCACTTCCTTTAGTCATGGAGTCTTCACTCTCCTCATTCTTGGAAAACCGCAGTGAATAATCATATCTCACTAAATAACGGATAAAAACTTTCTCAGGCATCAATCTCTCACAAAAAAGGACTTGGCTCACCTTAAAAAATTAACTTCTTTGTTACTTGGTGGGAACTAAGTCTAATCAATGTAATTATGAAACTACCACTTCTGTTAGCTATAGGGTCTACACTCTTGTCATTATCAGCAAATCACATAATGGTTTTATGTATTTTTTTGATAGAAAAGGAAGATTTATTAAAGAGAAAGAAAATAACAAGGTGGAGGATAAGATATCCTCCTAAAAGGGATCTGGATATTGTCATGTCGCATATGCAACATGACGGTTTAGTTAAATTTGGGCCGTCCGTTCATCTTGATTCATCATGCGTTTTATAATTTTTTTAAATATATATTTTTATTTAATCAAGGCCGTCCGTTTAAAAAAGGATGAGCCCGATACATGACTTAAAAGCCGGTCATGTATTTTTTTAAAGACATGACTAGATCCATTTTATCCTAAAGATGCTTTCTTAATATAATTTCTTTTTCTATAAAAAAAGGAAAAGAAAAGAAAGATATCCGCATGCAAACTAAGCATAAGAGCCAAAACCAAAACTCTAACATAATAGGTCAAGAATGCAACAAAACTGCCCTTTCTCTCTGCATATCCAACAAATACCTCCTTTGAAGACAGTGAGAGAAACACCAAATGGAGAGGCAATGAAAAACCCTTAAAAATGCAGCATTCCTTTCCACTTAAGTACACCATACAACTACAAATATAATCCACTTCCACAACCTTTTTCCCTCCTTATTCGTACCAGAACCGTTGTAATTTGTCAAGAGAAATCGTTCCATTGTTAGACGACATACATATCACTCACCAATTAACAAATAGCCTATTCTATAAAAAAAAAAGCCACCTGGCGGTGTAAAAAAAAATGCACAGTAGATTTAGAATTAGACATGCAAATGACACACACGTCAACGGACAAAGCAGTTTCTGGTCTTCAGTCTTGCAGTATGTCATTAGTAATATTGGATACTGCTATCCAAACAAACAACTCGAAGTTAGAAGGAGCCGTAGACTTCCAAATTGGCTAGTCAAGAAGAGAACAGTCCCTAGTAGGAGAAAAAGTCAGAAATTGAAAGAGAGGCTTACAAGAGAAAGAACCAGAAGGATCAAGGGACCAAATTCTCCTATCTGAATTGGAGGGAAATGTATGAAGTCAAGGAAAGGAGGTGTAGTAGGGATTGTAAGTGTTTAAATGGATGACTTTCCTCATATTTTCAATCAATTTTTATTCTTTTTTTCTTCCCATATTCACCTGCTGAAGAATAATCTCTCTAAATAGTAGCTACAACTGAGATAACCCTATTTGAGCATAATGCACTTCAAATGAACTTCAATGACCAAAACTAGCATATAAATGATTTCTAATGAATAAAATAGGAACCATCTACAGTATGCCTCCCTCAATTACAAAGTTGTCACAAGCTATATAAGTTTCCACCATTCCACTAATTGAGAGAAGTAAGGAGTAGAAAGATCTGTTCATTGAATAATTAATAACCAAATGACCATCAAGTTGGGAAATTGCATGCTTAATCGACAACATGTTTTGCAGAATCCCTAATTGAAATACGAACTTTGCACAATTATAGATTTCTCATTCCCTGGTTTTTCTCTTTTTCTCTTTGGGTCACTCAATTTCCGAGAGAAGCAATAGGCATCAATCTACATACAGCTTGAGAACTCAAA
The DNA here is from genome assembly GCA_034509205.1 of Ceratonia siliqua. Classification (NCBI taxonomy): domain Eukaryota; kingdom Viridiplantae; phylum Streptophyta; class Magnoliopsida; order Fabales; family Fabaceae; genus Ceratonia; species Ceratonia siliqua. Next base: position 21,251,799 of record JASKGM010000001.1, on the reverse strand, counting down.
TGAACAAAAGGGTGTCGAAATTACACTTACTACTTCCCAAATTTTCGCCAGTTTCTGCTACTGCCTACCACCTTCTTTTTCCAGCTTCTTCACATAGGCATTCAAAACCATTACCAGTTCTCTGGCAGGCGCTTGCAGTGTGCCCACCAAAGCTGATGCCGGGCTTTACAACGTGAAGGATTACTGAAAAAGTTTATTCATTTTCTTGCATAAGCTGTTTACAAAGGGACCTTTATATAGGAGAATTATAGGGTAGAATGGACATTTAATCAAGCACATGGCATGCATGATGCCAGGAGCAATTACAAACCTATTGTTGTAACCGTAAAAGTCATTTACAAAAGAAAATAGAAAACCAATAAAGGAATTACAATAAAGATATTTTAGGAATTTCTAGAAGAGTCTTCATGCTGAGAAGGCTTAATTGTTGCGTGTACTGCTGTGGTGGATTCTATGAGATTTTGTTGAGATGATTTAGAGTAGGATCTTTGTTTGGCTGAGCTGTTAATACCCTCCCGCGAGTCCATGATGGGAACCATTTTGAGACTCGTTCATAATTGAAGAAACTGAGATGATTGTAGGGGCTTTGTAAATATATCAGCAACTTGATCCCGAGAGGCAATGAAAGCAACTTGTAGAGACTTGGAAGTGACACAGTCACGCTCAAAATGAAAGTCAATCTCCATGTGCTTTGTGCGTGAGTGAAGAACAGGGTTAGCTGAGAGATATGTAGCCCCCAAAATATCACACCAGAGGGTAGGAGGCTGAGATAGAAAAATACCAAGTTCTTTAAGCAGGGATTGAAGCCAAAGCAGTTCTACCGTGGTATTTTCCAAGGCTTTGTATTTAGCTTCTGTACTAGATTTGGCAACTGTGGGCTACTTCTTGGAACTCTAGGAAATCAAATTTGAGCCAAGAAAGACACAAAAGCCGCCAGTGGAGCGGCGGTCATCAGGTCATCCAGCCCAATCGGCATCAGAGAATGCGTGTAATTTGTAAGAAGAGGAAGGACGAATGAGGAGACCATAATGAGCAGTCTTCTTGAGGTATCAAAGGATCCTCTTTACCACTGGCTAGTGAGGTAGTTTAGGACAATGCATAAATTGAAAAATTTTGTTGACAGCAAATGCAATATCGGGTATAGTAAGAGAGATATTGAAGACTACTTATTGTGCTACGATAGAGAGTTGGGTCAGAGAAATCAAGACCGTCTGTGAGTGAGAGTCGAGTAGAGGAGGCCATTAGGGTCTAGATAGGTTTAGCAAGATCCATTTTGGTCCTGTTAAGTAGGTCACAGACATACTTGGTTTGGGTTAAGTGTAGACCCTGGGAGAGATGTTGAATCTCGAGACACAGAAAAAATTTAAGTGGTCCAAGGTCCTTAACAAGGAAAAAAGAGTTGAGAGAGTGTAGCATCGAAGTGATAGTAGCCATACTGGAGCTAGTAAGGATGATATCATCCACATACACTAAGAAAAAGAAAGTGACAGAGGAGTGTTTGTAAAAAAATAAAGAAGGATCGAACAGAGATTGTGTGAAGCCAAACTCAAGAAGCTTGGTACTCAGCTTGGAGAACCAAGCACGTGGTGCTTGTTTAAGACCATAAATAGCTTTATTCAAGTGACAGATATGGGTGGGATATTCAGGATGGATGAAACCAATTGGTTGGGTCATGAAAACCTGTTCTTGGAGGTCCCCATGCAGAAAGGCATTGTTAACATCTAACTGTCATAGGGACTATCCTTCGGTAACAGCAATGGAAAGTATAGTGTGGATTGTAGTTGGCTTCACAACATGACTAAAAGTTTTAGAAAAATCAATACCTGCTTATTGATGAAAGCCTTTGCCAATGAGACGAGCCTTGTATCTGTTGATGGTGCCATCTGAACGTCTCTTGGTGTGAAAAACTCACTTGCATCCTACTATGTTGTTGATACATGAAGATGGCACTAGAGTCCACCTGTTAGTGTGCATTAGAGCTTGAAACTCTTCGGCCATGGCTGACCGCCATACATGGTATTTTGAAGCTTTAGTGAAAGATGTAGGATCATCAGGGATTGGGGAAGAGATTGTGAGAAAGCTTCAGGGAGGTGGCCAGAGAATGGTACCATCAGTGAATTTTTTAGGACAGAGGAAATTTGTTTTTGATCTGGTGATGATATGATTTGATGGTGGAAGTGTAGCAGATGTTAGGATCTGAATGGAAGATTCGCGAGTGTTTGAGGGAGAAGAGGAGTGTGGAGGATTATCAGGTTGAGTAGGAGAGAATGTTAGGCTTTGGGACATAACGGGTGCACTTGTTGAGATAGTGAGATTTGTAAGAGGTAGAGAGGATTGGTGGGGTTGTGCCAAGTTGTTTGTGGGAGTAAGTGAGGTGGACACAGGAGATATGGGCTGAGGTGTTTGATTGGGCCTGGCTGAGTTGTTTACAGATTGGGGATGTTAGGTTGACATGGATGTAAGCTGAGTGGGAATAGGACTAAGAATGGAGGGAAGAGTTATTGAAGTTGGGCATGTAGCTGAGCTGTTGGTGTGATTAAAAGGAAACAGCTGCTCATAAAACACAACATCTCTTGAGATGTTGAGGCATCCTGTAGGAAGATGCAGACAACAACAACCATGGTGAGAGTCACTGTATCCAATGAAGAGACATTATGAGAAATGAAGATCAATTTTATGACGATTATATGGCCTTAAGTGAGGCCAACAAGCAGTGCTAAAGACTTTTAGGAATGTGGAATTAGGAGGTTTGGAAAATAATTTTTCAAAAAGACTAAGTTGCTAAAGTAAGGGAGTAGGAACACGATTTATTAAATACACAGCAGTGTGAAAAGGATTGGCCCAAAAATGTTGAGGCAGAGAGGCATGTGCCATGAGTGCTAAGCCAATTTCGACAATGTGTCGATGTTTGCACTCAACTGCACGATTTTGTTGGTGAGTATAAGGGCAAGAAATACGATGTGAAATTCCTTTGGATGGATTTTATTTTGGAATTAAAAACTAGTTCAACTAAGCGTTGGAAAGTAATGAAAATAGAGACAACATCAGATTTTTGTATTAATGGAAACCACCAGGCAAAACGACTATAGTCATCTAAAAAAGCAACATAATAACAATATCCTTCATGAGAAAGGAC
>JASKGM010000001.1:21184337-21202487 GCA_034509205.1 Ceratonia siliqua | reverse complement strand
TGATTTTCTATTAGTATAAAAAGAAATATGATAAATTATTTTTTTAGGAAAATTATTAAATGTTACTCAATCATTGATCAAATTAAGGGATTTTATTAAATGTATTTATGATTGCTATTGAGATATAATTAGTAATTCATAACTCTAGTTTATTCACTTTTTAAAAAAATTGGTTAAATTTTAAAAGAAGAGCAAGAGAGTGACACATGTAAGCACCACATAGTGACACGTGCAAACATGAGAAAGTGACAAATGTTAGCCTCCTGTGAGCCTTCAAGGAATGTTTTTCTTTATAATATAGTATAGATGGATAGATAGATTTGAGGTTGTCTAGGCCTCTAAATTCAACATTGAGTTAAGTTTTCAATATTCTAAATACAATAGTCTCAAAGCTTACAATTGAAAAGAAGGCAACAATTCAAAGTAAACAAAAACATAAATGACATTATAAATTTGTTAATCGGATTTATTTACAACCTATGAATACATTAATTAGCTAATAAATCCTGACAACTAGCCCATAAAGACACCTTCTTAATGATCTTTGACCCTATGATTTCTTTCCTCAATTATCAACTTAACAACCTTAATTCCCGAAAATCAAGGAACTAAATGTCTTGAACTGACTCCTCTTTTTTATTAACATAATCCTCTCCAAGTTGTCTTTAAGATTTCAGGGCACTTATCTCACCAATCAATTTCTGTTTAGACGTACTGATTAGTAGCTTGATTTCCAGATATATTTTCCTTGCTAATTCAAATTGAAACCATACCTAATTGAGATTTTAGCAAGGAACTTAGCTTAACTTCCTTGCGAGGAATTTGCCTAATACTTGATCAGTTGCTTGGTCCTATTCTAGCCATTTAAAAGTGGAGTCCAGTCAAGAAAAACATGCGGTATGGTTCTGTGAGGAAAGTTTTTTTATTTACATGTATTATTTGTCTACTTATGTCCCATTAATTGCAGGTTTTATTTTTTATTTTTTTGTAAAACTGACTGATTATAGATCCATTGGCAGATAGTTAAAGTTTATGTTGTGATCATTGTTGTTTCTGGACATTGTATGCCTTGGTTGTACTAATGAGTTTGGTAGCTTATTATAGGTCCACTCCTATAAGACCGAAATGAGAGAGTTTATTAGGATTATTTTATTTTTATAAAAGGTTGGGTTTCCTCTCCACTCCTAACCTAACAAGGGAGATTATTGATCTTTGATCTTTGGCTTGCCCCATTAACGGCTACCTTTCTATCTAGAGTTAGAGAGGCCTGTCTGGATCATCCTGAACCAATAAGCATGTCGAAGATAGGTACGCTCATAAATTAATTCTATAAACTGTATTCTAAATACATACAAGATATCAATTTTTCTTACATGTTGTATGAGAGCCTACTTGTATGAATTTAGGATCTTGATTAAGTTAAATGATAATTATGTATTTATATCTGAATTATGGAGACTCCTCTTTTCTTGTCTTGATCCTTTTTTTTTTAGGTTGAATATTATTATAATTTTTTTGGAATATTTAATACACAAAAAAAAAGGAGGGGGGAGGAATTTTGGGTATTTCGAAAAGAGTGTTTTTGTGTGTTGTGTTTTGTGAAAATTTGAGAAATTACCGTATGTTTTATTTAAATTATATGTATTTTTGTTTTGATTGTACTATTGTGGTAGATATTTGGCTATAATTGCACACAAAAATTTTGGACATGTTTTAGATGAAATTTTTTTCAATTGATTTAAGGCAAATTTGTAGTTTAAATTCAATTTTTTTATAAGGTTAGTTTTTTATTTGCTTCAAGACTTGTTTTTAGATTGAAATCGCTTTGAAAAAAACTTAAAAAGATTATGCTGGGAGCTCAATTTCTAGCTTCCATGGAGTTGGGTAAATGATTTCCCTTCTCTTATTGCTACTAGCGTTGAAAGACTTGATGATACTACAATTTCTTTGTGCCACAAGGAGTCAAAATTTTTGTTCACTAGCTAGCTTGAGACCCAAGTTACACCCTGCTTCTAATTGAATTAGGGAAGGTAGTTAACATAAATATTGTAGCTCTATCTCTTATCTTTCCATAGCATCAATAAATTTGCGTCATCAAATTTGGAAGAACATGCAAGGTTGACTTAAGGAAACGTACGTGCGACTATGGTGACTTTTAGGCACTTAAGTTTCCTTACTTGCACGTAATTGCAACATGTGCAAATGTGTCTCATAGCTACCATGAGCATGTAGGCCGAGTTTACAAATTAGATACCAATGCCAACACTTATCGGAGTCAGTTTAAGCTAATTGATGGTAAAGACTACTGGCCAACGGTTAACGATCCCAAATTAGTGGCTAACAAATCGATGATGCATGTAAATGGTCGATCGCGCTCAACTCATATCCATAATTAGATAGATTAGAGGGAACCAAGGCAACCATTGAGGTGAGGAGTGTAGACAAGAAGGGCATAACCGCAAAAGGTGCCCTTCTTAAAGGAACACCCAACATGTGAGCAAAAGACACGAATCTTAGTATGGGCATTTGTCTTCTAGTCCTATAATATGCATATGTGTATGTTTGTATGTATTGAAAATATGTACATAGACAACTATTTACAATATGTTTTGTATCTTTATCATTGATAGATGAATAAAATAGAATGTTTCAATATTTATATTGTTAGAAATATGATGTCGTGAAAATCAAGTTTATTCTTGATCATATTGAAAAAATATTTTAAATTAAATCAAGAGTTTATTGATGTAACCTTTGTGTTCTGGCTATTAAGGAACTAAGATTCTAAATGAACCAGGATACATTTGCATAAAAGTTATGCAAGGGAGATATGTATCTTTGGATGAATCAAAAATATTATTCATAGTCACTGAATATAACTGGTCACTCTATTCAATGAAAACTGCAGTGTCCATATTACCTCCATTGAAGGAGTGATATTCTCCTCTAAGGGAATGATGAATCTCAAATCACTAAAGTTGTGTAATTTAGGTATTGACATTGTTACATGAACAGGAATCAAGTGAGAAATCAAGTTCAAGTTAATACCATTACTATAAACTCAAACTCACACCTATGTACTCGCTTGTGGTAGAACTGAAATCCTGATGGAATGTGGACTTGTGTTCATGACCACTATGGTCTTTCATATACTAAGGGCAAGACCATCGTATCTCGTTGGTCAAGACTCTGTATATTAGAATCATAGTTGGAGTGAACATCAGGGAACATGTATCCAAGAAATGTTCATAGTACAAGCCTTACCTCTAGTGATTTTAGGAAGATATGTGACACATTTGAGCTCAGTAAATGATGAATTAGCTATTCATCATTTCTTGATATCTTTTAGATATGTTCTCAAAGTATCTGGTCACTTATCGGATGATATTTGAGACTATAAGACAACATGACAGATAAAATGGTAATTTTACCTTGTATTAATAGAAGGTTATGAGGGTTCATAAACACTCAGTTTGCAATTGGAAAACCAATATTAAATATTGGCTTGTCATAATTTTAGGTTTCTCAAGAGTGAAACCATGAATTTATGGTGGAATGATTTTATGATTAATGAACTAGAGTTGTCTTAATGAGATTAAGATAATCCTAAGTTCATTAAAGTTTGAAATCCCTATGTCCAAACAAATTCCCCATCTATCTTTATATAATTCAATCCATGTAAGTTAGGAGAACATTTTTTATAAGTTTATTCGATGCATCTAGTGTTTTAAGGCTTGTTTTAATTAAGACAAAACTTGTCTTAATTTAGACAAAACTTGTCTTAAGACAAGAGTTGTCTTAAGTGAACAAAATATGTTTTAAAAGAGACAAGAGTTGTCTCATCATTTTTGGACACATTTTTGTATGTCTCATTTTTGGACAAACATTTTCTTAGGACAAAAGTTGTCCTAAATGTGGTTGATAAGTGTAAGAACTAGTTGTCTTTGAACTCACTCACATTACATATGCTAGTGGCAGAACCGAAATCTTAGTAATTTATGGACTCATGTTCATGACCATTGTGATCTTTGATGTACTATAAGTACAACTATTGTGTGAAATTGGTCAAGACTCTGTATATTGGGATTATTGTGAGAGTGAACATCTGGGAACATAAACCAGGAAATGGAGTTCATAGCATTACATCACTTTTGGTGATTTCAGGAAGATAAGTAACAAATCTAGGCTCAATGAAATAATGAATTAGCTACTTATCATTTCAAGACAGTTTTAGAAAAAGTTCTAAAAGATTATCTAATCACTTATTAGATGAAATCTAAGACTAGTAGACAAAATTGACATAAGGAGTAAAACAATAATTTTATCTTGTGTCAATGGATGGCTACGAGGGTTCACAAACACTAGATTTGCAAATTAAACAAATCAATGTTCAACATTGACTTATCATAATTTTAGGAATTATCAAAAGTGCAATCATGAGTCTTATTGGAACTTGAAATTCTTATGTCCAAACGGATTCCCCACTTAACTTTAGAGAATTCAATCCACATTAAGTTGGAATAGATTTAAGATGAAATTAATTGATAGTATTTTAGCTAATGTCTTTATTAAGACAAGAGTTGTCTAAATTTAGATAAAGAGTTATTTTAGGACAAGTGTTGTCTTAATTATACTTGAAAATGTAAGAAATATTTTTGTCACTAAAGAGACAAAATAATTATCACATTAGTTGTCTAATTTAAATAATTATTGTTTTAATTAGAGAATAGAATTTTAAGACAAATGTTTGTTTTAATTAAGAAAGTATTGTCTCAATTAGGACAACATTTATCTTAGTAATTAATTTTAATTTAACCACTTTAAATTAATATTTGAATTGTCCAAATATTTAATTTGAAGAATTTGATTAAAATGAAAATTAAATCCACATTTAATTAGGAATTTCCACTATATCATTTTATTAGGATATAATTAATTTAATTATTTATTTATTCTAATATTGTTGCAAAGTTTGAATTGTTCAAACTTGTAAGACAACCTCATCCCTATGTGATAGAGAGGTGCACGCCCAAAAGGAGAAGAATTGATTCTTTTCTAACTATCCTAGTAAATAAATGATTAGAAATTAAAAGAATTTTAATTTCTTAGGTAACCTGCATTCACTAGGAGACTAACTAAGTTAAAGGAATTTAATTAAATAAATTTTTTATTTGAATTTTATATTCAAGCATGACTAATTAGAAAGCCTCATATGTTTTATTTAAGAGTTAAATAAAATATAACTTTATCAATTGAATAATATAATTATTAATTTATAAATTAATTAGATAATTTAATTATCAATTTTTAATAGTAGGCGTGTGGAATCCCTAAATTTTAGGGAAATATATTTTTTAATCTAAAGGAATGATCTAGGGTTAGGTTTTTATAAATATAACCTAGCCCTTTCTTCTTGTGGCCGTAACATATAGAGAAAAGAGACCTTGAGAGTGCCTCAAGTTTTTGAGAGAAAAACACTAGAGAAAAAGTGAGTTTTGATTTTGCGTGCCTTCATATGTTTCTACATGCTATACTTGAAGGGAAAGGGAAGGCTTTGTAATTTAATTTGAAAGCTATCAAGTATTTTTTTTTCATATTTTGTTTTGTTCCAATCACTAAGCATATTCATTGTAGGTTCCACGGATCGGTGCTTCCCAAAGAATAAGCAGTCAGTATGCTGAGTTAGAAAGTATATTATAAGATTAAAGTGACTACAAGTGGTATGTAAAATTCCTATCTATTTTACTTATCTATCTAGCCGTGAGTTGTTTACTTAGTGTTTTGTTTCCGTTTGTTTACAAACCTAAATGTTTTAAAATTTTTAAAACTCATACTTCTACTGTAAACACTTAGGAATAACAACTAGATCCAAATAGCAACTAACAGTAGCAAGGTGACTGCTATGTTAGATTGGCCAACTCCAACAAACCTACGAGAGCTACACAAAACAGATAGAATACAACCGACTCTAATTATCCAATGGATTGATACCTTGCTTAAGCATTTGGAGACAAATTGGGATGACATACATGATCCCACTGTTCTCATTGTGGTGATACTTTACTCAAATTGGTAGACAAGGAATAAAGCAATCATGGAAGGAACTCAACCTAATCTTGCCAAAGTCCTATACTAGGTCAAACAGTTATGGCATGAGTACTCTACATCCTTTAACAATCAAATCTTTCAATTGAGGGTATCGTAACATCCATCTAATCTAGGTAATGCCTGATACTTCAACTTCATTTTTCCTCAGGGTGGATGGAACATAATTATAGAGCAAGTCAAAGAAAAAACCAAAAAGAGCATGATTGTCAAACTCACTAATTGACTCGTAAACTCGTCCAAGTTCATAGGTTCACCAAGAAAAAATGAGTTAACTCAATATAAACTCAAAAATTGACAAACTCGATCTTAACTCGATGAACTCGATAAACTCGCAAGTTGACTAAGTTCACAACCTTCCCTTAACGAGCGTCAAACGACACTGTTTTAACCCAGTGTTGAATTGTGTTGTCATTTTTCAAATTAGATATTTTGGTTACATTATATATGAATTTTATTAAATTAAGAGTTTCACACTTTGTTAATTCTTATTTGACACTTGAATATTGACTTATGATATTTAGGAATGCTATATATGTTTTGTTTTTACTTTTCTCACTTTATGATGCATTTTAAATATTATTTATGATGACTGTATATTTTTTAATATTTGTTTATTAGTGTAAGTAAAATCTTACAAGTTTGCGATCTGAATTTATCCCCTCTTACAAGTTTAAGGAAAGTAAACCCGCGAGTTTGACAAGGGAAAGAGTCTTATTGCTGTCAAATTACTAGGGAACCAGATAACCAAGATCACTTTAATCATAGCTGCCAAAACGGACCACATGTTCCAGCAAGGGTTGCTGCTTCTGAGGAAGTTCTGACTGATACCCAAGAGGAAACTACCAATAGCATCCTTCTCATAGTGGCAAAAACCTCTTATTTAAATGGCATCAGATCACCGATATCAGCTGCCACGGAGAACCAAATGCTGGCTAGAGAGATTCACAATCTGCTTCAGAGACATCACAACTGGCATATACAACTTAGCAGCTAAATATCAATAAATGTAATCAAGTCTGTCAAGGCATCTATTCCAAAGTTTGTTCATTTTGGTTTGTACGAACTTTTATGTAACTTGTGTTTATTTAATAAAAAAAGAGGGTGAAAAGAACATATTTTTCTCAAGGGAGAGGGAAAGGGGGGAGGAACTTTGTATCTTCTACTTTGACTAATCTTACATTCCATACATTAGAATAAAATAAATAAACGGCAAAACTGAAAAACGGGTTTTGATATAGATAATATAATAAGAGCAACCTCAAAAATCTCATTAATATATGTAAGACTATGAACAATGTAATAATTTGGCCTATCAAAAACAAGCTTTTATAGTAATCAACTAAGTAAAAATTCATGCATAGAATCAGGACTCCCGAGGAGATCAAAGGGCTTTTTACCAAGGGAGTCTTTTAAGATTGTTATTTGACCTTCCTTAACAAGTATATCTTCATCGAGGGCCTCTATCTTTTTCTTCAATACATTGACCTCTGAGTTCAATAGCATGTTCTGCTCATTATATTGCTTCACTTTCTCCCACATGAGATCTCTCTCCTCTGATACTTTGGGCAATATTCCCCTCATGATTGTTAATTCCCTCAAAGACTCTTGCAGATCACCTTGAAGGCGATTTATGCTCTCATCTTTCTTCAACATCTGTTACAATGAGCAAGAAACTAATTTCAACTTTTTCCTGGGGCAGTGGAACAGGTAAGGAACAGCAACTTCAAAGAAATACTGCCGGGCATTCACTAAATGTAAATGATAGAGAAATTAGAAGCATACCAAGTTCAGAAAAGGTTCATTTATAGAACAAAAAAGAAAAGTTTAGAAGAAAAGGCGTGGAGCATAATTGGTAGATTATTCTTATTTTATTGTACTAGAAATACATACTTTTAACTTCATTAAAAAGAAGAAAGTAGCTATGTTTACATACAAGCTAGCATTACTTCAAGAAATACATGGCATACAATTTAATTTAAATGCACCTTTTGATCTTAAATAAATTCATCTAAAGAAATTCATAACATATAAAACTAGATCCCCATGAAAGTGTACAACACATCATGTAGCATCAATACTAAATCATTGACTTATCATACATCTCCAACTACATATGGACCAATAACAGCTTTAATAACAAACAAATTAGGTTGTCTCTTCTGTTTTTAGTTTTTACAACCTCGTAATCTACATTGGCATTGTATTTGCAGCTACTTTTACCAGTCAACCATCTGAGCACAATTTAGTAGTTTCAAGATGGTTTTATGCATGTATTACTAGTCTACCTAGAAGTAGGCAGCATTAAGCATGAGTTGTCACATGATTTTCATTTCACACCCTGTTCCCTTAAGAAAACTACAATAACAGCCCTGTTTATCCATAATAAAACTAATGACAACATAGTACCCTAAATGTCTTCAAAAGCCCAATTTATACAAAGATACTGGTGACTGACCAGAAGTTCAAGGTCCTTCAACTTGTGGGTGACACATGAATGGCTGTCTAATGCATTTTGCACCTCAGATTTAAGTATGTCATTTCCTCTTACTGCTGTAGCAAGTTCAGCTTGCAGCTGTTCAACTTGGAGCTCCTTAGAGTACAGCTTCTCTCTTAATAGACTTGTTACCAAGCATTCTGCTTTAAGCTCAGTTCTTATAACATCCTATATAAAGAAAAACATTAATCATATGCCTTAATTGGGAAGAGCAAATTGCAAAGAATAAAACAACTTAAAATGTTATTAAAGGGTAAAAATAAATAGTAGAGAAATTACAATCTGTATTCTTTTTAAAATACCATTTATTTATAAAGTTCCAGCAGCAACTTACCTCAGATGATTGATCATTCAGTTTTGCCAATTTATCAGCATCTATAAACTGTGACTGAAATTTAGAACTCAATGGACTTGACATTTCATGCAACAAAGCAGACATCATCTGCAAGCTCCTGGTTAAGCCCTCAATTCCACTTTTAAGACTCTGAATTTTAGAGTCAGATTCCACAATAAATTGCCCATCTAACCCATTCTTAATGACTTCCATTTCCTGCTGGGTATCTTGATAAAGATGGCTTCCTTTCCCTTTGATGAATTTAATTAAATTTGAACACAAACAGGAGCTTTCATTTAGCATCGTTAGGCCTTGATTTTGAAGACAGCAGATGCGGGCCAACAGTTCTTTATCTAGTTTATAAGTTGCAGCAACACTTTCTTTCCCATCACCTTTTAAGCGGTTCAATAGAATTATATTTTCATGGCGAAGAGAATCTGCTTCAACCCTGTAAGATTCGACCTCCCTTCTCAAGGCCAGTTCTACCCCTGATAACCTCATTTGCTCCATTTGCATTTTCGTAACAATCTTATCAACCCTCTCCATAGACTGATTCTTCTTGAAGTCCTCACTATGCACATCTCGTAACCCTGTAATTGTCTTCTCTTGCTCACTGCAGGTTCTTAGTAATCTTGTGATGGCCTTATGTAACTCTTTGCATTCCTTCTCCTTCTCTTCATAATGTCTTTGGATACAGTCCATATTTTCTTCTACTATCTTATATTTCTCTTGTACTTCAAAGAGACTTTGTTGCAAATCTAAATTCTCCTCTTTCATTTCTTCCATCTTTTTAGTCATTTCCTTGCGTTGTTGATCAGAACTAGTTATTAACTTGTTTGTTTCTATTTCACTCTCAGTATAAGAGGACACTTGCCTTTGAAGTGATACATTCTGCTCTGCAAGCTCTCTAACTCGTTCACGAAGCCTTTGCTCTTCTAAGTGGCACTTCTCAAGCTTGACTGAACAGTCACTTGACCTTCTGTCCAATTCCTTTTCCAATACTGACTGCATCTCATTCTTTTCTTTTTCTAGTCGTTGAGTCCGTAACTCCAATTCTGCCTTTACACATCTAAGTTCTTCCCTGGCAGATGTCCTTTCAGCAATTCGAGACTGCAGAAGGCCTGAAACATCCAGTGCCAAACCTACCCTCTCCTCTACCAGGTTTCTGATTATCTGAATCAGCGCTGGCACATTAAAACCACCATCAGGAATAAAGTTTTCTCGTTCAAATTCCTCAGAAAGAAGAATAACTCTCTCCTCCGCTTCCTTTGATTGTCTTCTTAGTTCTGCATCAATACCCTCTTGGAAAACATTTTGTTCCTGGAAACTAAGATCATCAATGCCATGATAACCATTTCTCATTCTGCATGGTTCATTCAATGAAAAACTTCTTGTCAGAGCCTCATCTGAATCTGACTCACAGCGTCCATTCACGGATCTAGCATAGATATCTTCAATTGTGATTGGATTATCAAGATTAAACTCTTTTGAACTTGTTTTAGAGAAAGAATGAAACTGCGAAAGTCTCTCAATGACATTTTTTGCAAGACTACGAGGAGATTCGTGTCCAAACCCATTTTTGTTCCAGTCTTTGGATGAGAAGCAAAGAGGGGTACCTTTAGCTTCTCTAAATGAATGAGCTCTGGGTTTATCTTTGGCACCACCATCTGTTGGTGAGTTAGGTGCAGTGTGCTGAATTTTTGGAGGAGGCTTCATACCATAATTTCCATTTCCACCATAATTTCTGTGCATGTTGTTCCTCAACCTAGTTTTCTCTGGTTGCTGCTCTCCATCAATGTAACGGTCCACAATCTTACATGAAATGTTGCTAGAACAAGTGGAAGAGTTCCCAGATGAGTCAAGATGAGACCTTGAAGAACCATTCGAGTTAGGCCTCTCAATTAAATGTGAATTTTTGATAGAAGACTTTTCAAATTGTGTTGGCTTATACTGCCTCTGCTTCTCAGGTGTAAGAGTTTGACAACTGGAAGATACACAGAAAGCTCAAAAATAATAATAAAATAAATAAAAATATAAAAATATCATATATACAATTTACAATAAGCTTCAGTCAGATATAAGTTTTAAACTCAGGTGATCTAAAGTCTTACTGAGATGAATGCTCAAATTGATTATATGGATCACTTGCAATCAAACTAGAAGGAGACCTATTTTGATCTTTGAACTGGTAGGCTGCTGATGACAATGACCTACTCCTTCTAAGTCCTGGCTCACTACTAGAACCCTGGCTATCAGGTCCTTGCTTCTGGGATTTGGAGAACAAACCCTTGGGGCTCTGGAAACTATCCTCAGCTTTGCCATGAGCCTGATTATATATTCCACTTTCTGATAAGTTTTCCCAGCAAATTTGCTTATTTGTAGATCTTGGGGGAACTGCATTGTTGTTTCCACTGCCAGACGCAGAAGATTTAAAAAATAATAGTTTCTTCATGTGTTAATCCTCCTTAGTAATTGCAACCACAAGCTCATGAAAGTGATCAGCTTTCCTGGGTATTAAGGATCCAAGTTGATAATTACTCAGGTCTAACTGAACCTAACATAGAAACGCATAACGGTTAAGCCAACATCAGTGCAACTTTTTTATATTTATATAGCTTAAACACATTCAAAGAAAGAAGCATTTTCTGATTACATGAAAAATATTGGAACTGTAAAAAGAAAAAAGAAAAAGGATGTCATGCTGCAAAGATAGTTATAATTATAAGTTTATAACTATGGAAAATAAGCTGCAACTTTTATTGTTTTAGTCACCATAGGATTAAAAAAACATGTTAAGCAGCCCATCAACTCTAAAGCACGCTTACATAACAAATGGCCTAACAAAATTGAATTAAATTGAAATATCAAGCATAAATATACAATGAATCAATATAGTAACAGAAGCCAACCTTAAAAAAACAAAAAAGAACAAAGTCCCAGATCAAACAAGCTCTATTTCAGCCTATATAACATTCCTCACTCATTTGATTTAATTAGAAACCAGCAATATTGTAAATTATAATGATAAGCGAAATAAGATCAAATATCAACCTTTTTATTTGAAAAGTAAATGAGAGAGAGAATGAAAATAGAAGATTCAAATAGATACAGTTCTAGGGATGGCAATGGGCAGATACCCTATGATTTTTTCAATATCTGTATCCGAATCCGAATCCAAAACCAATATCCACTATCCAAACTCTATCTAATATCCAAAAAAAATGAAATTCCTAATATCCGTGTCCGAAATGTCCAAAATACCTAAAATACTCGAAATAAAATGTATTGGATATTAAATATTGGGTAGTTGGATATAGGATACACAATATACCCAATATCCACCATCCTAAATACCCAAAAACTAGGATATTGAATATTTGATAATAGGGTAACTGAATATTGGGAACTCCTAAATACTCAATATCCAATACCCGAATTCAACAAACATTTTCATGTACTAAATGCAAACACTTTCATCCATTGCGAAAAGCAAACGCAACAATTATCCAAAACACAAGTACAATAATAATTCCCTTGATGCCATGCCATGCCAAATATTTCCCTTATCCTCTATACAGCTAATGGTATGCCTAAAACATTTACAGTAATTGAAATGAGACTCAAATAGAAAAAAGATGAGTTGATCAAAAGGCATTCCTCTTAAGTTAATTTTAGGAGAAATATCCTTACAATTATTTCAGTTGATGTATGTAAAGAATAAAGGAATTATATAAAGGCATTTAATTTATTATTAGTGATATCGAATGACATGAAAACAGTGAGGTAAGATAATCAAACTACTTAGCTTTCGAACTAATTTCCCAATCCAATTTCCCACCCCTTTCCGACCTACGTCTCTCAATTTCCTAATTGTTTAAGTAAAATCTATTTGCATCCCAGTCTTATCCTCTTTCACTCTGTTTTCATTCCCAAACACGAAAAAGATTCACTTAAATTTCTCTAAATATATTTAATCAATAGTGAAAAAAGAGAAATGGGGGAATGGAATCACAGAGGTAAAGTGCTCAATAAAAGGCCAGAAAGAGACAAGATGAGAGATGACTCCAACCCAGATGAGCTCAGATTGTAGAAAATAAGTAAAGATTCACTTATCACTTACCAGTTGACGATTCCCGCGACGATGAGACAACGACGGTGCAGGTGATGGTGAGATGGCGGCGGCGCAGGTGGCTACGGCGACTGAAGCAACAAGGAGAAGGAAGGTGAAGCCCCTCAAATCAAATTCCAAGAAAACAAAATTCAAATCCTTCGGATAGGTAACTGAAATTTCCCGCTGCTCATCGAAATTAGAAAATAATATCCAAATCCAGGAGTTAATGACTTACCATCAAAGAGAGGGATTCAGTTTCGGCAAAAAGGATTTGAATTTGAAACAGAATTTGAACAGTGAGAGACACAGTAACGCTCACTTCCTGTGTCTAGGCCAGCGTGGTGAAGACAGAGAATCGAAGGGGCAAATCTGCGTGCGTGTTGTGAGTGTTTAAGGGGGAATTTCCGTTAAAAGGGAAGGGTAATTTGGTCAGGAAATAAAAATTTAAAAAGATTTCTGCTCCGCGGAAAACGCGGTGGAAGAGCGGAGTGTTGGATCAGGCGCGCTGGAGTTGAACAAACTAATCATTGATGTATGGGCCCCAGAATCGGATTAAAGCTGACAATAGCTTGCCTAAAATAATGTTATTTATAAAATTCTTAATTCACAATTTAATAATTTAAAAATAAAAAAACACTTCCTGATTGATTATACCTACATAGGTGTATTTTTTTTTATAAATAATATATGGAAATTTACACTTTACATCTTTTTATAAAATATCAAAATTTTCATTATGAGACTTGTTTTATGAAATATAAAATTTATTTAAAAATAAAGTCTCTGTCTTATAATAATTATAAGGGAGTGGCTATCTTATTGTCTTTTTTTTTATTATTTTTTTTATTTATTTTTTTTAATATTAATTAATTATTTTTTATATTATATATTTTTTAAAATTTTTTTTGTATTCTTTATATTATTCATTCATAATTTTTTTATTATTTATTTATAAGTTAAAAAATTTTTAAAACAAATCAAAAATATTTTTAAAGATTCTTGAAAAAATATATAACATAAAAAATAAATTATTATTAAAAATAAAATAAAACTAAAAAAAAGAAATCAAAAAAATTCCCCCACATTAGTGGGCGATTAACATTTTTTTTAAATAACTTTAATGTAGAGTTGAAATCTTATTCTCCAATCTTTTTAATATTATATCTTTATTTATTGATAAAAAATAATTATAAAAATATCATATTTAAAGAGTAAATACAAACTTTATTAATTTCATAAATTACATCTTTTGGATAAAAAAATATCACTATCATTATTTATTTTACAATAAGACAGTCATATATGTTCACTTATTGTATTATATTCAACAAGTTTTATAGTAATATAAGATTTTTAGATCATAAAAAAGAATGATAAAAAAAATCTCAATTAAATAAAAAAAATTGAACTAACTCTTTTCACGGACCCATGCTATCGAATCAAGTTTGGATTAAAATAAATTCGGTCTACCAAAAAAAAAATGGAAAGATATAAAAAATTTAGATCTTTCAAGAAAGGCAAATTAAAAAACTATCATAAGATGTTCTTCAAATGATAGATATGAAAGAATTTATTATATAAAAGATTAAAGAAATACTATCAATTATGTAAGTATGAAAGAAAAAAAGATAACCCTATCAATCAATTTTTATTTTTATTTTGATAAAATATTTTCATCATTAAACTGTAGAGTAAAATATTATCTATTTTTTTAAAAGATGACTTAATTATATAGTCCTCTTTTTTATTTTGAAAGCTTACACATAACTCCATTTAACCTAACTTATTAAAAATATTCTATTTAAATTATTATTTTTTAAAATAATATTAATAATTAGAATGATAGAATTACTCTTACTTAAAATAGTCACTCATTTATCAAGACAAACAGTTTCAAGTAATGATATTTATAAAACAGAACAAAAATAAAAGATTTTTTTAAGTAATAATTTTCTTAAAACAAAAAAAGAAAAGAAGATTTCCATGTAATTATATTTTAAAATAGAAAAAAAAATTATATTTTTAAAACAAACAAAAAAATTCAAGTAATGTTATTTTTAAAATGGAAAAACATAATTTTTTTCAAGTAATTTTATTTTTAAAACAAAAAAAAGAAAAATTTTCAACTAATGATATTTGTAAAACAAAAAGAAAATTTTCAAGTCATGATATTTTTAAAACACAAAAAATAAGAAAATATTTTATGATACTTTTAAAACAAAACAAAAAATTTGAAGTCATGATATTCTCAAAACAAAATTTTTTTAAAGTAATAATGGTTTTTAAAATAAAAAAAATTGAAGTGAAATAATAAAAGAAAAAGATGTTTATATTATATAAAATTAATGGTATTTTAGCCATATACAAAAAAATTATTTGACTAAAAGATAATGATCAACTTTAACGCCAATTAAAAAATTAAGTTTAGTTATAACTTCTTTTTGATTTACAGGTAAAGACTGTGTTAATTTTTAAAATAAAAAACATGATTATGTAATTAAGTTATTTTTTAAGGAAAAAAATAATATTTTACTATAATATGTACTTAGTAAATTAATTTATACTAATATATATGGTTTGAGAAGCTATACCAACATACTAAAATTTCATTCATATATTGTCCATCCAATTTATCAATAACTGTATGCCCTCACTAACTAAATTTTTAATCTTATATTTCTCCTCTACTCTATCAATAACTGTTACATCAATTATATTTTTTTCCTTATTTTGAAGGGATGATAGAATAATGGATAATTAAAATTTTAAATTTTTTTAATAATTAATCTTTTATTTATAATGTAACTGACATGCTCGATAGTGCATGAGAAGACACTGGTAAACATTTATGTACATGAGCACCGTTATTTGCAGACCCAAAAAGAGAGTAATTCTTTTTTATTTAATATTTTGTCAAAACGAAATATGACCATTTATATAATGGTGAAGAGTTGTGAGTTTAATTTTCATTTAAATAGTATTATTTTTTAAAATTTAGAAATATATTATAAAACCTAATAAAATAAAATATTTATACAATATAAGGTTTAGTGTCACACTGTATAACAATTTAGATTGTATAACTTTATTCAATTATTTGGTCTTCAATTACATAAGACATTATAGGATAAAATATTATTACTTAGACAAAAATATCCCTTCAAAATAAAAATATAGTATATATTCATCAAACACATTTTAAAATTCTTTTTAAATTAAAACTTTTTAACCAATATTTTTTTTTAATCACCCATAACGTTTTTATTATTTATTTTTATTAAAAATATGTTTATAAATAAAAATTATGTCAACATCACAAAAAATATATAATTATTTATCTTGTAAAAAGCTATCAGACTTATATTAATTTAGTTAAATTATAGTGAATCAATTATTTTTTTAGTAAGACATATTTGTATTATACTATTATTTTTATTCTTGTAATCAAATTTTAATATCATCCTTACATTTGTTAATTAATCAATTTAGTTTTTGTATTATTTTTTAGAATATATATTATAATATTATTATTTTTAATATTTTTTAATTTAAAAAATTATATTAATTACATATCTTTTAAACGTTTAAGATTTTTTTAAAAAGAAATAATGTATCTTTTTTCATATTTATTTATTTCTTTTAATATTTTTATTTTAGAATATTAGATCTGAGAGGATTATTTACTCTTTTTTTTATCTTAATTCATTTTATTATACGATTTGTGCTTATTCAATCTAATTATGCTACAATTGGCTTTATTGAATTATTTGTTATTCAATGTATTAAATGAGTTGACTTAATAAATTTATATAATTTAATGTTAGTACCTAACAGATGATAAATACATATTATATTATATAAGTTTATACAATCAAATTTTATATAACTTACCAAATAAAGTCTTAAGAAAGATTTTGAAATCTTTGGTGTCGTGCTCTAAAACTTTTGTGAAAATAGAAAGAGTATTTCTTTTTCTCAAAATTAAAGAGAGTAGGATAGTGAAATACATATACTTTTATAGATTTTAAAAATAATGAGAAATATTTGTAGCTTAAAAATGATTTATTACTTTTAAATGCTTAAAATAAAAAAATAAATAAAAGGTGAATTGAAGACTTGTATTTAATTATTCTTAAAAATAATTCAAGCGAATATGTGTAGTTCAGATTCAAACACAACTTTGATAAACAGCAAACGAGAATAGATAGATATTAATGGGATCACTAATTGGAAGTCCAATGACATTTGAGGGGGTTTGTCAGCATTCATAGTAGAATTGACCTTCGTAGTTTTGACGAAAACAACAGAAAGTATGAATGATTTTTGTTTTATTATTTTTAAAAATAATTTTTGAAAATAATTTTAAAAAATAGTTTTATAAAATAAAAAAATAAAAAACTTAATTAGATAAAAATATTTTTTATCAATGTTTTTTCATATTTTTTAAAAAATAGATAATAAAAATAAGTCAAAATATAAAAAAATTATTTTTGTTTTTCTGTTTTCTATTTACTGCTTTTAGAAAACAGTTTTTAAAAACAACTGATAAAAACAATTACTCAAACAAATTTTTTTGTTCTCACAAAACAAAAAAATAAAAAAATAATTTTTAAAAACACTTCCAAACACCACCTTAAATTTTATAAATTGAATCCATCAGCTTGTGAAAAAGGTTCATAATTCTATAAAAAGACAATTGCATGTTATTATAAAAGAATTGTTCAATATATGTTGTGAGCACATTGACTAACAGCATTAATTAGTTTATTAAGGATAATTTTGAGTTTTTATATAGATAATTAAAAGTTAATTATTAATTAATTGTTATTTTTTAAATTAAAATTATGTGTAGTTGAGTTTAAATCTAGAAGAGATATTTGTGTAGGTTTTAAAAATAAATAAAAAATATGTATAACATTAACAAACTAGAATGAAGTATTTAACTCCCTTTTTTGTGATAATTTCTTACCAAAATACAAGTAGAGTATATTAGTGCATGTCAAAGCACTAAGAGAAATGGAATAAAAACTTAAAAAATAAAAAAAAATTTAAAATTTTACAATATGATCAAGTAAAGTATGTTAACGTGCATATCAATAAACT
>JASKGM010000001.1:21131130-21180426 GCA_034509205.1 Ceratonia siliqua | reverse complement strand
GGTGTAGATGTTGACAAGGAAATGTATCAACGATTAGTTGGAAGACTCATTTACTTGTCTCACACTAGGCCTGATATAGCCTATGCTGTGAGTATAGTAAGCCAATTTATGCATAATCTGAAAGAGATTCACTTGCAGGCTGCTTATAGGATACTACACTACCTTAAAGGAACTCCAGGGAAAGGAATTCTTTTTAAAAGGAGTGATGGACTCTTGCTTGAAGCATATATAGATGTTGACTATGCTGGGTCAGTAGTCGATAGGAGGTTTACCACTGGTTATTGTATTTTCCTTTGTGGAAACCTAATTACATGGAGGAGTAAGAAACAAAATGTTGTAGCTAGGTCTAGTGCAGATGCAGAATTTCGAACAATGGCACAAGGAGTTTGTAAGTTACTGTGGCTAAAGATTATTTTGGAGGATTTAAAGATTAAGTGGGATGGCCCTATGAGACTCTACTATGACAACAAATCCGCAATCAGCATTGCACACAACCCAGTGCAACATGACAAAACAAAACACATTGAGGTGGGCAGACACTTTATCAAATAAAAACTGGACAGTGGTTTGATCTGTACACTGTATGTGCCCACTAACTCTCAACTCGCGGATGTGTTTACCAAGGGTTTGAGTAATCCGCTGTTCCAAACAATTATTGCCAAGTTGAGAATGGATAATATCTATTCACCAGCTTGAGGGGGAGTGTTGAAATATTGTGATCCCTTGATTAAGGAATAATTAATTTTGTAGTTAGGCACAATTAATTATGTAATTAGGAGTTGATTTTTTTCTTTTTTTTACATAAGGCACCTTGTGTATATATTAAGGGTGTGATTTTCTTGTAATGCATCAATGAAATACAGAGCCATTTTAATTTCTTCTCTGTTTTTTCTTTTCCACATCTCTCAACATCTTAAAAGGCATCCCTATCTTCAGCTGTGAGCTTTATGTAAGGGACCATTGGGCTTTGACATGGTTTGGCCCCTATCATTCCTGTCTCCTTGAGCATGTCTAAAGTATATTTTCTTTGTGATAGAAAGATACCTTTCTTAGTTCGAGCAACCTTCATACCCAAAATATATTTCAAAGGATAGCGATCGTTTGTTTGAAATCGGGTTTGGGGGAATATCTTAAGGTCTCCAATATCCGATTCATCACTGCCTATAATTACTATGTCATCCACATACACTACTAGGATAATGCATCCTTTATCAGATTGTCGATAGAAAACTGAATGATCAAAGGTGCTAAATTATAACCCAAATTGTAAAACCACTTGACTGAATCTTCCAAACCAAGAATGTGGGGACTGCTTTAAGCCATATAGAGATTTATTGAGTCGGCGCACTTTTCCATTCTTCCCCTGAGCAACAAAGCTGGACAGTTGCTCCATAGATACTTCTTCTTGCAAAGATTCATGTAGGAAGGCATTCTTAACATCAAGTTGATGTAGTTGCCAATGATGGGTAGCTGCAAGAGAGATAAAGAGTCGAACAAAAGCAAGCTTAGCAACTGGAGAAAAAGTATCTGAGCAGTCAACTACATAAGCTTGGGCATAACCCTTAGCAACTAAGCGAGCTTTCAATCGAGCAAGGTAGCCATCAAGATTAAGCTTTATAGTATAAACCCACTTACGTCCAATAGCCTTCTTACCATCAGGAAGGGGAACCAAGTGCTAAGTGTGATTTAGGTGAAGTGCTAGCATAGCACTCACCACCCATCATGAGCTAAGGCCTCAGTGTCTGTAGTGGGGACAATAAGGGAGTCCAAAGAGGTTACAAAAGATTGAGCAGAGTAAGAAAGGTCAGTGTATGAAACATAGGAAGAGATAGGATAAATACAAGTCTGTTTACCTTTACGAAGAGCAATGGGAAGATCAAGAGTCTAAGATGAATCTCTAGGCTCCTGAGACGAAGAACCTGGTACAGGTAGCGAGTTAAGAGCTCAATGGGTACCTCAGTCGTTTGCTTTAACTGACGAGTGTATACCTGTGAAAAGGGAACAATAAAAGTAGGTTGAACCTAGGTTGACACACGATCAAAAGGGCCTATAGAGCAAGACAAAACAGTGGTGGAGTGGATTCGATAAACCAAGAAATCATTGTTAGAATTCACAGTGGACGAAGTAGAATCACAAATGAAAGGGACATGTTCAAAAAATGTAACATCTGCACATACCAATTATTTACCCAAGTCAGGAGAACAACACCGATAACCCTTCTGGTGACGGGGATAGCCAAGAAAAATACATTTGAGGGAACGGGGATCTAATTTAGAGACTTGGCGGCAGACATATTGAACAAAGCAAGTGCAACCAAAAACTCTATGAGAAAGAGGAAAGAGAGACCTAGAGGGGAAGAGAAGAGCATGGGGAATTTTACTCTTAAGGATAGAAGATGGCATACGATTGATCAAATAACAAGAAGTAGAAACTGCATCTTCCCAAAAATATTTAGGAACTTTCATCTGAAACATAAGAGCTCAAGCAACTTCCATTAAGTGCCGATTCTTTCTCTTAGCTACCCCATTTTGTTGGGGAGTAGCAATACAAGGGGACTAATGCAAAATGCCATGTGTAGTCATATAAGATGTAAAATGCACAGGAAAAATATTCTGACATCGTCACTGCGTAAAATGGCACCAAATCAGTGGCAAAACACCAAAAAACGCATTGAATCAAGGTCAAAACGCTTGAAACATATCAATCTTCAATTACCCACGCCAAATCAAGACTCCCTGGCCCAAAACGCACTACTCTGCCACAGGCCCCAGACCAGAGAACCTCCCCCTTCAGAACACAATGCCCAAAACGTAAAAATAGAGGTCCAACATCATGTATCATCAAACTGCGTTTCAATCCTTCAAGCGTGGTCTTTAAGCACACATCAACTTGTAGGGTGGCCAGAAATAAGGCTCTGAACAAAACCCTAACCTTTTTTTTTTTTTTTAACAGAAGATGAACCTAGGAGGAACCACTCAAAATTAGAACCATAAGTGCTCTGATACCATGTTATAATGTAGTTAGAGAGAAAGAAAAGAATGGAGATGTGAATGGGATTAATGACTTAACTTGTCAGGTTCCCTCTATGTGTATTTATAATTAAAAAATAGGTCAAGTATAGCACACTATTGAAAGGCCAACCCACTAGGGCTAGGCACACTCATACATAACTCTTAACCTAGTCATCAAACTCTCTAACAACAAGAAAGGAGAAATGTTAAGCTTGAAATATACATATGGCTTATCTAATTGATATGGGTTGTGACCATGTGTCTTAGTTTTCCAAGTTGTTAATTACTACAATTGACAAAAACCAAGCTTTGCGCTCTTGAGCTGTAATGTATTCTTTTCGCTTTTTCGAGATCATGAGGAGAGAACTTGTGGAATCAATATGTTAGATGGAAGCTGAGCTAAATGAATGATATAAAGTTGTTTCTCTTTCTCATTGTTACATTAGAGATTAATTAAAAACTATCTATAGTCGAATCCTTCTACTATGTTGTGTATTAATTTAGGTATTTTCTTGTTTCTTTTTCATAATATTTTAATCAATTATTGTTCAAGCAGACAATGAAACAAGACGTTTTTAACTAGATTCATACACATGCTAGTGGTAGAATATTTACTGAAATGTTAAAGCTAATAATCTATACTATTATATATGCCTTTATAGGTTTTTGCAGCAGAGAGGGTGGCTGAAATTGACTTATCTTGCAAACGCAAGAGTGAGCTGAAACTAGTAATCTTGCAAACACAAGATTCTGCAAGCAAAAACCCTTGCCAACTATTATATATGCTTTTATATTTTTGTATCCAAATGTTTTTTTTTTTTATTTAAAGTACTTTTCAATTATAATATCCAAATGCAAAATAACTTCTACTTCTAATAAAAGCCCTTATACTTGAAGCACCAACATAAAAGTTCTTTTTTTAAGCACATCCAATCGGGCCCGTAGTGAGTAATTACCAATCAGTGGGCAGTTGAAACTTTATAACTACCAATAAATATTTGTTTTAAAATAAAATAAAATAAAATTTCTAATTGATAAAAAATATTATAAAATAAAAAAACGAGTAGTGGGTAGTTATTGTAAGATCTGTAACGTCCTATTATAGGTAGTCACTTCAAATTTTGAATATCGTCTTTAATTTCATATTTTTTTAAAGATAAAAAATTATAATTAATTGAAGTTATTCAAAATTATCAATTTTTAATAAAAATATTAAAATTAATAAGGGAATTGATATGCACATTAGCATAGGTGAAAGTAGTTCCTCAGTTGATCATATTAGAAGCTATGTTGCACCTATGCCTATACGAGTATCCGATATGATACAGTACGTTATGTTGATACGACCAATTTTTTAAAAATTAGGATACGAGATATGTTGAGATATTACTTAGCATAGAACATATATGTTAGGATAGTGTTTATAAGATTACTAAGATTGTGAAAAAGTCTTTAACAATGGGACATAGATTCTTTATTGATGCATTTCGAAGGAGTGATCTTTATTGTGAAGCTTCATACAAGGGTTTGAATGTGAGACAAGTTGTTTGAAAGCATAGAAGTGCAGTTGATATGGATTAGAATGGATGATGTAACCATATCGTATGCATATTGGTATCTGATGAGTTTGGTAGGATACGCTACCATTTTGGAGTATCGGTACATCATAGATTAGAAGTATGAACAATTGTTTCACTTAAATTATGATTTAATTTTTAATAGTTCTTGGGGAAAAGGGGATCTTGTATATCCTTTCAAGATACTTTAAACCAAACCATGTTACTTTCTCATTTTGTATTATTTGAGATTTTTCTGATCACTTCTGAGGGCAGAAAAAAATTCATACTTAATTGTGATTACACTGAATTTTTTTTTTTTTTTTTTGAATTATGAGCATGGTATTGTTCAAATATTTTGAAATTTCAGCACATGACATAAAAGATACAATTGACTTTTTCCCGATGTTTTACAGGTCTTATTTGAACCTAAGCAATGGGATTATCTAGTGGACCAATTTAAACAGGAGTTCTACAAGTTATATGGCATGACTTTGGAGCCCCTGCTCAATATTTATCTGCAAGCTGGCCTTTCTGCTCTTAAAACTCCGTATCCATATATGACTTGTAACATCCATTAAGTTCTCTGCCTTCATCTTTAAACTTTCTTTTTATTCTCTGTGTTTGAAAAATGGGCTCAGTTTAACTCTATCTTTAGTCATAGACCACAAAATTCAAGCACAAATTTTCAACCCAAGGGTGCATTTGTTTCTATGGAAATTTTTTTTTGGGAAAATGGAAGTCTTTCTGTTGTTTGGTAGCTTTTAAGGGGTCAGTTCTTGACACTAATAAAATGGAAAACAACTTCTGTTTTTGAAGTTGTTAATTTCTGTTGACTTTTTTAGATCTTTCTGTTGACCAATTTTATTAGCCAAAGAACGAAAAGTTAGATAGTGTTTTCTTGAACTCACTTTTTGTTGAAACAACAGACCTTGAATGCTCCTATGTTTCCCATATATGGGAAGTTAATCTAAACCATCTGAGACCTTTGTCATTTGTTTGTGGGATTCATTGGAAATGACAGGGATTGTCAATTAATTCGAACCTGTTTGATTGGATTGAGTCACTATTTATGGTGTTCAGTATATGAAATCATGAAATCCTCAGGGTTTTATACTCCAAGAGCATTTATTGTCTGATGTTTGTTGTTGATATAGAATTCTTCTCTTATCCTGGCCTGAGAATTAATGTTTGGGGAAATTATTTGACCAATGAAGTACACTCATGTTGATTTTCATATGCTAGTACTCAAGGTTTTACATATCTGATCTTACCATTGCCATAATTTATCAGAAGTATGGTTCTAGGAACACTTAAGTTGTTCTCATTCTTAACTCTTGCCAGGAAAGATTTTTAGGTTCATATTCATAAACAGGGAACCATTTTTACTTGTTAATTTGCATGGTTCTCATTTCAACTTGAACTGGCACCTGACCATGGGGTAAGCTGCGGGCTTAACTTTTGTCAATTTTTAAGTTGTCCGAGTCCAGAGCCTGGTAAATTCCTATATAAAATAAAGCCTGAAGCTCAGCGCACAATGAAGTCTTTGTGCTGGTGTGTGTGCATGAACCACAGCTAACTCTTTTGATTTGACCCTTGACTTGATAAAGATACTGCTACGAGGATGATTGCACAAAAGAGGATCCTCTATCACAAGAGGGTTTCCGCACACTGGCCTTGCCATTACCTTATTCTAAGCAGCATCACTCAAAGCTTGTTTGCTACATAACTAAGGAGCTAATGGACACAGAGAACCCCCCACAAGTCTTGCCCAATGGATATGTCTATAGCACTAAGGTTCCTGTTATTCTAGATGCTTTTTGCATAATTTTTGTCTGTTAAGCTAATTATTTTTGCTGGTTTGCAGGCTCTTGAAGAGATGGCTAAGAAGAATAATGGTAAAATCATCTGCCCAAGGACAGGTTTGGTTTGCAGCTACACAGAACTGGTCAAGGCATATATCTCATAAATCTGCGTACTTAAGTTTGTTTAATGACTGAAAGTGAGTCTTGCCTTGTCCTTTAAGCTACTGGAGGTTTCTGATGCAAAATGTTTGGATAATCCCTGTCTCGGACCTCCCATTGATACTTAATTGTTCATACATTGACTTTTGTTCAGGTGTTACTTGATCATGTACATATATGTAAGGTGTAGTGTCAAGTTTAACTATAATATTACCTTGGATTGTGCATAAGATAATTCTAGGTTCTCATTGTTCTGTGATGTTCTCTTGGATTGTGCATAAGATAATTCTATTTTCTCATTGTTCTGTGATGTTCTTTTAGCGTTTTGATGAGTTCCTCTGTGGGACGATTTTGATTTCAGTAACCAAAAAGGAAAACAAAAAAGATTAGAACGATTATTTATTATTATACTGTCATGTTTTTATAGCGGTGTAGTAGATACGTAGTCATTTTGCATTGATTTATTATTGAAATTATTATAATCTTATTTCATTTATTTTTTTAGATATTATTCTTGAATGCATATTGTCCAGTCCAGGTTGAAAGATGTTTAGGAACAAACTTATTTGACTAATTTTTTCAAGAGAAAGGAGAGAAATAATTGCACGCAAGTATGTAAGTTCATAACCTATTGTGCCAATTCCATATTTAAAGATTTGTTAAATATATTTTACAATAATGTGGGCTGGTCTATTTACACTTTATTACATTGTAATTTAAAATTGACAATTATATAATGAAGTGTTGGTCACGTGATTTAGAAACAATCCAAAATTCAATCAAAGGTTGTGTTTGGTTTGAGTATTTTTTTTATTTTCATTTTCATTGAAAATAAAAACCAAGAAAAACGTATTTAGTTAGAAATTTAGAAAATACTTCTTAAAAGGGTTGAAATTTTAAAAACAACAAAGTTTTTAGTGTTTATAGTTGACAATTTTGAAAACTAAAAACATAATTTTGAAAATGAGGTAGTAAAGTTATAATTATGTTAAAAAAGATTAAAAACACTGGTAATTTGGTAAATAGAACAAAATATAAGTATGTATCTTCGTGTTTCTCTCTCCCTCACTCTTGGTTTTACTCTGACGAGCCAATAGTCACCTTTTGCCTTCATGCTCTATTGATAATGCCTTCAGCAGAGAAGGAGAAAACGTAAACCACTCTACCTCTCGCACCTATTTCAAGATTCCACCACCATCGCACTATAAGACTCCACAAAGAGGAGATGTTGACGAGCCCACACTCGCACCGCCAATAAGAGTCTACCAGCACCATTTGATACCGAAAATAATGAATTCCATGAAATGACCGATGTGGCAAGACACGGGGAAGACACGACACCCTCATTAATTGACCTGGCTGATAACAACGTGGCTCAATAATTGACCTGGCTGGTAGTTAGTTTACATGCTATATTAGGAATAATTGATGTAAGGAGTCTTATGCTAAGTTTTGAGTAAGTTTCTTCTTGTAATCTTCTCTCAATTGATCCTTGTGAGATATATGTCAAGATCCCTTCTTCCCCGAGGATTTCCTGAGATCTCATTGATCTTCCTCAAGTTACCTAACTTCTTGTTGATCTTTTCATTGTTCTTGTTTCGGTTATATTGGTTGATTGGATATGGATTCATTTCATTGTAATTTTGTGATTTATTCGAGTTTGTAAGAAATTCCAATTTTCCTTAATTCTACTATATCAAGTGGTATCAGAGCCTTACGATCTTCGCTGGTGTTGATAAATTGAGGTCAGTTATTGCTGCAATCTGCTGATTGAGTTGTTTCCTTTGCTGATTGCGATGGAGGGAGAATGTCGGAAAAGTGCATGAACTAGTTGATGCAGTGAGGCTAATGATGAATGAAGCTGCTAGAAGAGAGGAAACAATTACACCAGAGGTGGAAGAGAGGAATTCATATGTACACTTGAATGCTCGCAATACAGGAAGTAATTACAATAACTATGCTCCATATTCCTGCATTACGAGGCTAACTAATTTCTCTAGGTTTAATGGTGAATATGTGAAAGAATGGTTGTACAAATGTGAGCAATTCTTTTGAATGGATAGTACTCCAGAGAATTATAAGATTAGATTGGTTGTTATTCACCTAGAAAGAAAGGCATTGCAATGGCATCAAGCCTTTGCAAAGTTATTTTTGACTGCTACACTGCCTAGTTGGCTTGAGTACACTAAGGCTATGTATAAGAGGTTTGGGGAGGTGCATGATGACCCTATGGAAGAGCTAAAGAAGTTGCAATAGACAAGAACTGTACATGACTATCATGACCAGTTTGACTCCATATTAACTAGAGTAGATTTCCTTGAAGGATATGTCCTTCGTTGCTTCTTAATTGGATTGAAACATGATATTCAAATGCATGTTAGAATGTTTCAACCTAAGTGTAAGACAAACCTATGTGTTGGCTAAATTATATGAATATACTCACCAGCCAAGTTATTCAGTAAAAACCAGTCATTTAAGCACCATCAAATGTCAAATTTCCTTTCAAGTACCTCACCATAACTCTTAAGGCAGAAACAAGACTATACCAAAGCATACAAGGTTTGAACAGACAACAATCCTTGAGTTCTAGAAACCCACCTCTATTAAGCCTCATTTAACTCTAATAGAAGTAAACTTATTTACAGGGCTGAGATGGATGAGAGAAGGGCCAAGGGTTTGTGTTTCTTTTGTGATGAACCCTATACCCTTAGCTATAGCCTCAAACACAAAAAAGTCCAATTGTTTTACTTGGATCTAGAGGGAGGGGAGAGTAATGAGATGGATACTAATGCAAACCCCAAGGATGAACCTTGAAACCCCACAATCTTGAATGGAATACTTAGTCCCAAGAAAGCTAAAATCAGATTTAACAAACCTCGACCCAATGATTATACGAACCAAGAACCGAAGGTATAAGAGTTTGAATGCCACAAGACAATATCTTGATAAGTTTGCAAAGTTCTTGAAGAATCAAAAAGAGGAACACCTCATGTTAA
Organism: Ceratonia siliqua; assembly: GCA_034509205.1. Classification (NCBI taxonomy): domain Eukaryota; kingdom Viridiplantae; phylum Streptophyta; class Magnoliopsida; order Fabales; family Fabaceae; genus Ceratonia; species Ceratonia siliqua. The sequence continues at coordinate 21,170,899 of JASKGM010000001.1, read as the reverse complement.
ATTCAATTCCAATCTCAAAAAAATACAATGTTCATGCCACTTATATATGGGTGCCAAACTAAAAGAAATCCTAAGACACTAAGGAAGCCAATAGTCCTAAGACACTAAGGAAACCAATAAGCCCTAAGTGCATGGGCTTAAAAGACTTAAGGTCCAATCCTGATAATTGAAACATAAGAATTAAAAAGCAATTCAACTCTAAATGTATGAGCTTAATATAAATTAATGGTCTAACCCATAAAACTTTAAAACATTAAAACTAGCCAGCCCATCATGCTAATAAGCCCATCTCTTCACGCTAATCAGTTTGATCCCTTACTTGGATCACAAGCTTGTCGATTCTCATCATTTCCACTCTCCTCAAAATGATTCATCCTCGAATCATCACCTTCATCAAAAGGAGAAAGATCATAACATTAAATGTAACACTAATATTATACTCACCTAGAACAAACTCAATTTGATGTTCTATCTCTCTTATGGGTGATAACCCACTAGGAATTTCATTGGGAAAGACATCCTCATATTTCTGCAACAAAGACACAGTAACACTAGGCAAAGATTGGTCATGTTCGTTAGCATTAAAACATGCTTCTTTGTACAAAGGTACAAATATAGGTTGGTTAGCATAAAAAGCACTCTTGACTTCACTTTCCTTAGCATAAAAGATCACTTACTTCTTTGTATTTCTCTCAAAACCTTTATTTCTTTTTCCTTATGTGATTTTTTTTTAACACTCTTTCTCTCTTTTGGAACTCTTGGCCTCTCTTGAATTTTTACCTCCATAATTTTCTTTTTTCAAACTCCCGACCTCACCTACTCTCTTCAGCTCACTTTCACCTTTTACTCTTAATTGATCTTCATACACTTGCTTTGGAGTTAAAGGTACAAGAGTGATAGGTTTGTTGTCCTTTACAAAGGAGTATCTATTTTTGAATCCATCATGTGTGACCTTTCTATCAAATTGCAAGGGCCTGCCCAAAAGTATATGACCTGCATACATTGGAACAACATCACAAAGAACTTCATCATTGTACTTCCTAATTGAAAAAGAAACTAGCCTTGCTTATTTACTCTTATCTCCCTGCATTCATTCAACCATTACAGCTTATATGGCCTAGCTGCTTTAATGTAGTTAAATGTAGTTTTTCAACTAAAGCAGTGCTAGCTACATTAGTGCAACTCTCCCTAATCAAATAATCATACTACATACCTTGTTGTTGATGTGGCATTTATCAGGAATATGTTACCTTAGAAAGCAAGTTTATTCCTAAACATGCTATAAATACATTTTATAATTAAATAAAGAGTTTATTTTTGTAAACTTTGTGTTCTAGCTATTAAGGAACCAATATTCTAAATGAACCAATATACCTTTGTATAAAGGTTATGCAAAAGGAGATATGTATTTTTTGATGAATCTAAAAGATTATTCACAGTCATTAAATAAAGATGATCACTCTATTTAATTAAGACTACGGTATTCAAATTACCTCCATTGAGGGAGTGAGAATCTCCTCTAAGAGAGTGATGAATCACAAATAATTGAAGTAGTTGACTTCAGGTATTGACATAATTAGATGAATAGGAATCAAGTGAGAAATCAAGTTCAAGTTAATACTGTTACTTGAACTGGAACTCACACACATGCACTCGCTTGTGGTAGAATCGAAATCCTGATGGAATGTGGATTCGTGTTCATGTCCACTATGGTCTTTGATATACTAAAGGCAAGACTATTGTATCTCGTTGGACAAGACTCTGTAAGTTGGGATCATAGTTGGAATGAATATCAGGGAATGAATATTCAAGAAATGGAGTTCATAGTATAAACATCACTTCTAATGATTTTAGGAAAATATGTGACAAACTTGGGCCTAGTGAATGATGAACTAGCTATTCATTATTTCTTGATATCTTTTATATATGATTTAAAAGGTATCTGGTTAATTATGATGGCATTTAGTATTTCAAGGCTTGTCTTAATTAAGACAAAAGTTGTCTTAATTTAGGCAAAGCTTGTCTTAAGACAAAAGTTGCCTTAACTGAACAACATGTGTATTTTAATTTTGAACAACATTTCCTAGGGATGAAGGTTGTCCTAAGTGTGACTTGATAATGTAAGAATTATTTGTCTTAGTAAAGACAATGACAAGAAATAATTTTACATTATTTGTCTTGATTAAGACAAGAGTTGTCTTAATTAGATAAAGGTATTTAAGACAAGGGATGTCTTAATTAAGATAAGTGTTGTCTAAATTAAAATATCTATTTTCTTAAATTAAAATTTGGAAAAACTCAAACTCCCAAAAAGCTTATGGAGGTCACGTCCAACTCTCCTTGGAATTCAAATTGATTTCATCAATTATTCTAAGAAGAAATGATCAAAGTGTAGGAGGATAAGGATTGTAAAGAGTCATGATTCTACTTACACTAAAAGGCTATGAAGTGAAGGAGTTTGATTAAGTTTAAAATTCTATTTATTAGAATTTCAATTTCAAGCACACTAATTAATAACCAATGAAAAAACTCCAAGGTATTTTGTTTAATTGTTAAATAAAATAGTGAAATATAAAATAAATAATAGAGATTATTATTTGATATAAAATTAGATAAAAATTCTATCTAAGTACTCCAAAGTGGCGCTTAACTCCAAGAGGATTCTAGGGTTGATAGTCTTTGACTATAACTAAATAACTATGGGGTTATGTTATTATAAATATAAACTAAAGTACCCTAGCCCAAAATTACCATCAACACACACAAGGGAGAGGCATGAGATAGAGGCAAAAATACAAGAGAGAAAAAGTGGGTTTTGTGAGTTCTTCCTTGGAGTTCAACGCCACTTAACATAGGAGTTCAAGAGAGCTTTCAAATTGGATACAAGAAAGCCATCATTTTATTTTTCCTTTTTATTCAACTCACCTATTTTCACTATAGGTTCCTTGGATTGAAAATTCTCAAAGGATAGGGGGTCAATACGGTTGGTAGAGAAGTTATTTAATTTGTTTGTGGCTTGAAGAGGTATGAATTTATCCCTACTTGTTATATGCTAATCGTGTGTGCTATGTGTGAATAATTGTTCCGCTATGTTTTCAAGCATGATGTGATTTAGTTTTTTTTTTTTTTTAAATCTATGCTTGTGCCGTAATCACATAGGCTTAACAACTATATCCAACATCATCTAGTGTGGAAAATGTTTTCCCTTTGTGGTTTCAACTCATCCTCTTTGATTTGGGCACTCAATGCAAGCCTAATCACAAGTGATTCATCATCAACAGGATATTTTACACCATCATCACTAGCATGCTCAAGTCGTGACATTTGGTCATCCTCATCATCATGCAAAGTCATAGCTCTCTTATTTGAACATTGTGAAGCTATGTGGCTTGTTCCCAAACAACGAAAGCATTTAGTATTACTATTATGAGTTTGGGATTCAAATTTACCCTTACCTCTATTGGGCACTTCTTTTTTTTTCCGTATGTGGTTTGGTCTTGGAGTTAGAAATAGTCCTATAATCCTTCCTCATATTCAGTGTCCATGTGGTAGGTGAACCCAACATCTGAGTTGGATGATTACCCTTCCTTTTGAGTTTTTGTTCCACCTTCATTGCCATATGCAACAGATCTTCCATCTCCAAATAGTGTTGTAACTCTACCACATTAGCAATGTTATGGTTTAATCCATTTAGAAACCTAGCCATTGTAACTTCCTTATCCTCCTCTACATTGGCCTTAATCATGGCTATTTCTATCTCTTTATGGTAGTCTTCTATCCTATTAGACCCTTGAGTAAGGCACTGCAGTTTCTAGTATAAGTCTTTATAATAATGGATGGGGATAAAACGCCACCTAATGATAGCCTTCATTTCATCCCAAGTTTCAATAGGTTTCTCGTTGTTCCTCCTTCTATTTTGTAACGCCCTAATTTTGGGCACATGACCAGTATAGGAAGCTATTGCATGGATAGCATCCTACAAGCCTACTCATATATTCATATGCAACCATAACAAAATTCAATTGGAAAGGAACTCAATTGCCATGTAATAACTAAAGACAACTTGGGGAAATTTTTGACAGAGTTTCACCTGAAATTTGGACATTCCCAAATACAAATAGAAGACTAAAATAGGTGGACAGTCCCACCTCAACACGTAAAAGAGGTTTCCATGACCATAACACAAACTAAAATGTATCACAACACAAGACAATATGCAAGACTTTTGATCAACGTAAGACTATGCACAACCTAATCCAACTGTCCAAAACCCTAACTGTTGCTCTATTTAGTCCCAAGAATATTTGCAATTTAACCTGTTGGGGAAAAAAAAGGGTGAGTCATACAGTGAGATGGAAAACTTCCATCCAAGGGTACAAGTTTGAAAATAAAGTCATATATATTCTATTTACATAATTATGTAAAATAAAGAAAATAGATATACCCATATACTAATGCACATAAGAAAATACGATTACGATTATAAAATCTAGGTACTATTATTTGTAGAAAAATACAATTAGAGACAAAGGAAATTACATGCGCTTACACGTATTGATATATACATTCTATAAACTCATACTTCTGAAATCCAAGTAATCACCATGAAAATTTCATATATTTGTAAGCTTCATGTAATAATTCATATATGAGCATATACAAAAACAAATAAATGAACATTTCATATTCTTACAAATATATAAATACCAAACACTTATAAATAGAAATTTCAGGTACCTGTAATCGAGAAAAGTACATATAATTGGGGGAATGTGTTGTGATACATTTTAGTTTTTGTGTTATGGTCATGGAAACCTCTTTTATGTGTTGAGATGGGTCTGTCCACCTATTTTGATCTTCTATTTGTATTTGGGAACGTCTAAATTTCAAGGGAAACTTTGTCAAAATTTTCCCCAAGTTGTCTTTAGTTTTGAGTTCTTTTCCAATTGAATTTTGTTATGGTTGCATATGAATATATGTGTAGGCTTGTAGGATGCTATCGATGCAGTAGCTTCCTATCCCGGTCACGTGCCCAGAATTGGGGTGTGGCATATTCAACACCAATTGATCCCACGATATGATTGCATAATCGGTAAACTCCACAATTGCTAGTTTTACCTTTTTCTCTTTAAAATAGTTGAGGCAATCAAAAATTAGCTATACCTTATTTTCCCATTCTAAATATGATTCAAGATCATTTTTACCTTGGAATGAAGGTATCTTCATCTTGATTTTCCCATGGTTTCTATCAACTCCATCTCGGCCCCTAGGATTTCTTCTAAAGCCCCTATCATGCCTATATTCCATTTGCACCAATCTTCCCATATCATCCATTGATTCTTGATCTCCTTCACCCATATTCTCGTCCTCATTATTGTTATCTAATTCATCTATGGGTGCACGCCTCTCTTGCCTCCTAACATTAGGGACCCTTTGGGGCTGCCCCTTGCAAATTAGCAATACTAGCGTTTTGCCAATCCATACGATCTCGGATTTTATTAAACATCACATTCATGTGTTCAAATTGTTGCCGCATCGCCTTCCACATAACAAATGGTTCCTCCCTTCCTTCTTTGTTTTTTGATTCATCCCTAGAAGACTTATTTTGAAGCTATAAAGATAGGTTAGTAGTACTCCCTCACGTGTTTGTACTCAAATTATATCACTCACACTCATGTTTCACTCTTGAATTGGGCTTCTTTTTTTCTTGATATTGATCTCACACTCTCTTGCCCTTTTCTTCTCCTGGCTTCCGCTTTTTAGTTCAAATAACTCAATCATGAAATCAATAAGTCAAGAAACCAAGAAATCAAAAGGAAGAACATAATCAAATTTGAAAAGAAGTCATAAACAGAAAATTAAAGCAAGAAGAAAACACATAAAATTATGACAATGACACTAGAAACTTAAAAGCTCCCCAAAACACACTTAAACAGAAAAATTTGGCCTCAACCGAGGAACCTAGGTTGTCACATCAACGGGCTCGGAAAGAGCTTTGCATTGATATATTATGGATCCTGTAACTTCACCTGTGCAGAAAGTTATGACCTTTTGATTAGGCTGTCACATCAACCAATGGGCTTGAAAGGTTATCTAGTGGAAGAATGTTTGACATTCAACTCAAGATACTTGCATGACGGTGTTGAGACAAGGTCAAATAGGATAACATAGAATTGTGATAATGTTGATGCATGTGAAAGAGCAACTAGTCCATTTCCATGTACTAGTTATCCTATTAGAGGGAAGAGAAAAGGAAAGCCAATCTCTTTGCATCACTCTTTGTGGAGTCAAGCTCACAAATACATCTTATTCAATTGCAATGAAGTTGATGAGTACATAAGGTATTGTAGTTTAAATATTATATGATGATAATAAATGATAATTTGTATAGGGAGGATGAAGATACCATTACCAATCTTGGAAAGAGAACGAAATTGTGTAAAGCTCGACGTCATAGTCAAGATTTCATTGAAGAGTTTGAAGCTCGCATTAGGAAGGAAGATGCTCTAAATTTGATTAAATCTTTGGCTAGAGAGCCTAATAAAGTGGCTAGTAAATTCTCAGGACATATGATTAATGGTCATAGGTTTCACACTAGATGACGTGATGCAAGACGTAAAACACAAAATAGTGGCATGACCTTGTATTCAATGACACCAAGTTTTCATTTTGCAAGCTCAAAGGATGAAAATCCAAAAGCAGCCTCAATGACTTACTATGGTTTATGGAGTTATAAAAGAAATCATCTACTCAGACTACTATAGTCAATTCAAAGTTGGGGTTTTTAAATGTGATTAGTATGAATCGAAAGGAGATAATTATGGTCTTATTCATGTCAACTTTAACAAATTACACTGCTAAGATGATCCTTTTGTCTTGGCGAGTCAAGTTTATCAATGTTTCTATATGCAAGATCCTTTTGATGAAAACAAACATTGTCATGAGTATGATACTTAAAGACGTGTTTGATATAAGGGAGACAGAAATTCAAATGAATCATGTTATTGGAATCAACCATTTGAGCGCATACACATTATTACTACTGATGGAATATACAAAGGGTTAGGCAAGTTATGCCTGAAATTATCATAAATAAGCCTTTACCAATGTTTGATGTTGATTAGCATGGAATTAGGGATGAAGAAGATTATGATGATGTTGACACCGATTGTGGCTTTGTACAGTAATTAATTTCAAAGGTCTCTACCTCCTTATATAAGTTTGTTACATATTTCTCATATCTATTTTATTCTTATTATGCTTTTTTTGTTGCTTATATCATATTAATTTAATGTAATTAAAAGTTTAGCTTGTTTGCAGGTTTTGCTTACATAAGTAAAAAGTTGCCAGGATTCTTATTGGTTTGATTTCAAACTGTTATGATTATAAACTATTTGTTTTGAATTAATGCTATCTATGTTGCTTATTTGTTAAAGTTTATTGAAACAATGAAGAAAGCATCAAGCCTTAAGACAGTTAGTAGCACATTTAATAAGCAAGGGCTTGCTCCTAACAAGAAATGGGCTAAGTTCATACCTCTTTTGGTTGTAAAGTCTAGTGTTTAGTTCGCTAAGGCTTTTTATAGGTAGCAAGATTCAAGACCTTCTTCTCCTAAGGATAACAACAACTGTTCTTCAAAACATACTTTGCAACCAACACATATGCAAAAGTGTCAAAGTCCAGGACTAAAACTGCTATGACTAATGACATGCAAGGTGAAGAACAAGAAATGTTCTACAAGTGCAGAAATGACAAAGTCCAAGGCTAAAAGGGACTAATCTACCACTTGACACTCAAAATAGCTATGTTGACACAAGAAGGCATGTGAATCGAAGCCTTTTTAGTTCTAACACACAAAGTATTCAAGACCAACCAACTAAGAAAAAAGGGAAATACAAGCCTTTGTGTCCATCAACATCAATGAATGAGTTCCTTGGCCATAATGAGGATGAAAATGATATTGAAGGAAACAAAGTGGAAGGTGACCAAAATGTGGAAAACTAAGACGTTGAATAGGAAGAGCAAAACAATGTTATGGAAGAGCATGGTCAACCAAGTAATATCGAAGTCAATATGGAAGAAGGTAAAGTGTATTACTTTTAATTATAAAAATGTTTAATCTTTTAATATATATTATGAATTCTTAATTTGCAATGTTTTGTGAAAATAAGAGTAGCAGAGCTTGGCACATCAAACACTAGAGGTCCAACAATGTATGTTGAGATTCATCGACGAACACTTGAGGAACAAGAACAAATTATCTTTAATGAGAACTGGCAACTAATAGGTCCAATTGATCAAGGCTTAAGCAATTTTAGCACATTTTTTGGGGACTATTACAGGAAGAAATGTGTGGTGTTCCTTGACATACACTAATTGGGAGGCACTACTAAAGACAGAGAGAAGGTATATGAAATTATGTCAATGCATGACTAACATTTTCTTATATTTTATTTTAATTCATTAAGACTAATAATTTCTTATATTTTTTGTAGTCTAATTATATCATTCCTTGAGCTGAGAGTTATGTTATGAAAATACTAAATTCTATATGGAGATTTCACAAGAGTTGAGTAAAGAAATATCACTTTGAAAAATACAGAACTGATGCAGAGGATGAAGTATCATCCAAAAGACATACTTGAGGCTTAGTTCAAGTAGCTAATAAGGTTTTAGAAAACAAACATAAAGAAGGTAATGTAATTTATAAAGCTGAATATGTTTTTGACTTTTAGTATAGGTAAATTATTGTATGGTTTCAACTTGTGGTTTTATACTCTGTAAGGCAATTGAGTGAAATCAATTAAAAAATTGAACAAAGCAAAAGTGCCCACATCGAGTAGGAACTACAAGTTTTGCAAGAATTAGGAAAGATTGGTAAACTTTCTACATTCTCTATGCATGCAAATAGTATCCTCGAATTGAACATTGATACATTATTAATTATGTTTATTTTAACGTAGTGGGCATCAAGGGAGAGTCATGAAGAACTTTCGCAAGTGGAAATGTTTGTGGCAACTCGTAGAGGCAACAAAGCAAAACAGCTAGATGTGGAAACAAGTAACAAAATATTAAAAAGCTATAAACCAGATTTGGATCTGGAAAAGAACCTGTCCTTTTCTTAGATCATGGCCGTCCAAATTCTACCACATCATAAATGAAATTAAAGAAAAAAAAACTTATTTCTTTTGATTCCATTCTACCACTTTCTTATTTAAAGCACCATATCCGATAGCCATCACCGATGGTGGCATCTGTTGTCATTGGTCACCATTGGCTTCTGATTCTAGGACTGGTCCCTGTTATGAAGAAGGAGGAGGGTCGCAAGAACGAGGAGCATGTTCCTTTGGTTAAGGATTATTATAGATCCAATGCCGAGTCTAAGTTGTCCGAGGTGTGTTCTAGCATCTTGAAGTTGTTAGACTCCAATCTAATTCCCTCTACTTCCACAAGTGAGTCAAAGGTCTATTATTTGAAAATGAAAGGAGATTATCATAGGTATTTGGTCGAGCTTAAGTTTAGGGAAGAGAGGAAAGCTGCTACTGAGGATACTATGTTGGCTTATAAGGCTGCCCAGGTAATCTCTCTTTCTCTCTCTCTCTCTCTTTTTATTACCTTTGTAAAGATGCAAGATTTCAATTTTGAAGGATTTGAGCTTAAAAATATTATTACTATGACTGCTTCATAGACTTGGATTATCAAGTTTTTTGGGATTGATTCACAAGTTTCTTATTTGTTACTTAAAATTAATTGAATTAGGGAGCAGTGGATTGATTCCTAACCTTGGAAAGTAAGTTGTATTCCTCAATTTGATATTAAATACATTTATAATATTAATAAATAAATAGTTTATTTATGTAAGCTTTATTTTTTAGCTATTAAGGTTCTCAATTTCTAATAAACCAATATACATTTGCATAAGAGTTATGCAAAAGGATATATGTATCTTTAGATGAATCTAAAACAATATTCACAGCCACTAAATAAAGTCGGTCCTTTTATTCAATAAAGCTTGTAGTGTTCAGATTACATCCATAGAAAGAATGAGATTCTTTTATAAGGGAATGATAAATCTCAAATCATTGAAGTAGACTTCAGTTAATGACACTATTAAATGAATTGGAATTAAGTGAGATATCAAGTTCAAGTTAATGCCATTACTTTAAACTTGAACTAACACACATTACATTCTCTAGTGGCAGAACCGAAATCCTGATGGATTATGAACTTGTGTTCATGACCATTATAATATTTGATATACTATGGGTATGACTACTATGTGACATTGGTAAAGACTCTGTATGTTGGGATTATATTGGGAGTGAACATTCAGGAATATAAATCCAGGAAATGGAGTTTGTAGCATTACATCACTTTTAATGATTCTAGGAAGACAAGTGATATATTTGGGTCCCGTGAAATGATGAATTAGTTACTCAATATTTCAAGATTGTCTTAGAAAAGTTCTAAAAGATTATCTAGTCACTTATCAAGTGAAATCTAAGACCAGAGGACAAAATTGATATAAGGGGTAAAACGATAATTTTCCCTTGTGTCAATGGATAGCTACGAGGGTTCACAAACATTAGGTTTGCAAATTGGATAAATCAATGTTCAACATTGATTTCTCGTAAATTTATAAATTATCAATAGTGCAATCATGAGTCTTTGGTGAAATGACTTGATGATTAATAAAACTGGATTATCTTAATGAGATTAAAATAATCCCAAATTTATTAGAGTTTGAAATTCCTATGTCCAAATGAATTCCCCACCTAGCTTGGGAGAATTCAATCCACACTAAGTTGGAAAAATTCAATAATTGATAGCATTTCAACCAATGTCTTTATTAAGACAATAGTTGTCTTTATTTAGACAAAGAATTATTTTAGGACAAATGTTGTCCTGAACATGCTTGAAAATGTAAGAAATAGTTTTGTCACTAAAGAGATAAAAATAATTCTTATATTAGTTGTCTAAATTAAACAAGTGTTATTTTAATTAGACAATAGAATTTTAAGACAAATGTTTGTCTTAATTAAGACAGGTGTTGTCTTAATTTTGACAACATTTATCTTAGTAATTATTTTTGGTTTAACTACTTGAAATTAATAGTTAAATTATTCAAATATTTAATTTGAAGAAGTTGATTAAAATAAAATTAAATCCACTTTTAATTAGGAATTTGTGCTATAACATTTTATTAGGATAAATTTAATTTCATTATTTATTTATCCTAATGTTGTTGCAAAGTTTGAATTGTTCAAACTTGTGAAACAGCCTCTTCCCCAAGTGATGGAGAGGTGTATGACCAAAGAAGGGGAATTGGTATTTGACATGGTTAAATATATTCCCTCCTAATTATCCTATTTGTCTAAGTGAATAAATTTTAGAAATTTAAAGAGTTTTAATTTCTTAGGTAACCTACATTCACTATGAAACTAACTAAGTCAAAGGGATTTAATTAAGTAAAATTCATTTATTTGAATTTTTAATTTAAACATGACCAATTAGAAAGCCACACATGTTTTATTTAATTGTTAAATAAAATATGCTATTATCAAAATTAATAATATGATTAATAATTGATAAATCATTAAATAATTTGTTTTTTTAATATTCCTCATTAGTAAGCATGTAAATCCCAAATGGTTAGGGATTGAATTTTTGAATTATACTCAAATACCCTCACATGACCAAGGATTATCATACTATATATATGCAACATCTCCCTATTATGGCCGTACAATTGAATATTAAAGCTATCAATTATTTTCTTTCATCTTTTGTTTATTCCAATCAATAAGCCTATTCATCGTAGGTTCCGTAGATTGATGCTTCCCAAAGAAAAGGTGGTTAGTACACTTGGTTACGAAGTGAATTGCAAGATTAAAGTAATTACAAGAGGTATATAAAATTCTTATCTATTTTACTTCTCTTACTAGCCATGAGATATTTGCCTATGTGTTTTGTTTGCAAGAGGTATGTTTATTCTTGTTTGCAAGCTTGATTGTTTTAACATTTTTAAAACTCATGCTTGTATAGTAAATACTTAGGATAAATAACTAGATCTAACAATTGGTATCAAAGCCTATGGTTCATGACTATATATATATATGTGTGTGTGTGTATGATGCATGGTTGTCACCTAGAAATCACTTACAATGTAAGATTATATGTATGATGTATTTGATATGTTATTTTTTATTTAAATTAAATTTCTGGTCATACTAATGTCTTAGAGGAATTTTCTTATACTTTTGGGATGTAACGAGAAGGGTGAGCCCATATGGTCATGTTTCTTTCTTGGTTTATTTTTGACAATTTTTAAATTACAAAATTATGTTGTAAATGGCAAGAAACCACCAATTGTAACTCTTGGCCAAGCCCAAGGCATGGTAAGTTGGTGGAGACATCTCAAAAGTCCAAGAGTTAGACAATCGCAAGGAATGAAAAACATAAATGTAATAGTTTAGGATTTTATTTTCTCTTCTAGGATGGGCATTAATATGGTCTCGGTATTATATTTAATTTACAATATATGATATTATATGCAATAACATGTCATGTAGACTAGTAGGTGCCAATCAACCTCACATGCTCATGCATGCATTATGTTTTATATTTTAAAAGAGTTTTAAAATAATAAAACATAAGAAAAATGAAAAATTATCAAGTTGGACAATTAGGACATCATTTTTCAACTAAATAAATTAGTTAGAAATTAATTAGGTCCATAATTGATAAATTAGTTAAAGCTAATTAATTTCCAACTAAAGAGTTTAGTTATAATTAATTTAATCACCTGGCAACTAATTAGCCAAATTAAATTACCTAAGTTTATTTTCAAACTAAGAGTTAGTGTGAAAATAATTGAGAAATGCATAAGGAATTAAATTCCTAAATAATTAGTAAAAGTTACTAATATAAATCCCATCTAAAGTTTAGAAAGGAAACCAAGTTCATAAGTGATTTATGTTTTCTAAGAGCATGCAGGCTAGAAAACTTGGTAAATCAACTTGGAATAATTAATCATAATTAGTGAATTAAAATATTGAGGGTTAGAGGGAGCTAGTAATCCTAGAACCCATAACGTCCAACCGTTAGTCCATTGTCATGGAGTTTATGTCACAGGCAGGAATATAATCAAACCATGATTGGAATGGATTTCCCAAGCAAAAGTCTACCTAGGTAGAACATTAACTATGACTTCCCATAGAAGCATACTTAGTGGTATATCCAAGTATGATGAAATGGTTGGTTAATACACTCGCCATTAATCTATCAAGATACTACCTATAGTAGCTTTGTTGAAAGTTTAATGGGCCAAATAAAGGCGCTCCTCAACTAAAGTATGAAGATACAGGGTAGCAAAGTTGAGTGGGAGGCTCCCAATTTATCTTGTAATAAGTATTCATCGCCCATAGTCAATTGCATACTGTAGTAGATGAATGACCATAAAACAAGAATTAATATGCTCATGCATACATGCATCATGCCTAAAAGTCCATTCAATAGATAGTAGCTTACTAATATTAAATGTATTTATTACAGACTATCCCTTAATCATGAACCCACTATCTATTTTGCTTAACAAAAGCACCCTGAATGATGAGAATTATATGAGTGGAAGATAAACAACAAAATTGTTTTGAATATGACAAGATCACATTGGTCCTTTTTGAGCAAGCACCCCTTAATTTGCTGCCAAGTGAAACTTAGTAGCATAAGAGCGGGCATGGTGTCATTGCTTTGGCTAGGTGCTACATACTGGCCTCAGTGTGTTGCAGCAATAACATGATGGCAACTTGCAAGCTGTGGAGGAGGTTCTTGAAATCAAGAAGAACCCAGAAGCAAACGTGGTAGCTGTGGAGCCCATGTAGGGAAAGGGGTCAGGCAATAAAAAAGAAAAATGCCAAGAAGGCTCAAAAGGATATCACCAAGGAAAAGCATTTGCACTACGTTGCTAAAGGACATTGGAAGAGGAACTACAAGGCCTATCTCAGTTCTGTAAAGAATATACGAGGTACAGTCCTTCTAAATAAGTTAGAAGCCTTTCTAGTGGATGATTCTGTTAATAGTTGGATAGTAGATTCTAGAGCTACTAACCATGTTTGTAATTCTTTGCTGGCATTAAAAACAAAGAGAAAGCTAACTGAGGGTCATTTCCAAACAAGGATGGTAAATGGTGCATTTGTCTCAGCTTGAGCAGTACGATGTTGAAAGACATTGGAAAAGGAACTGCAAAGCCTATCTCAGTTCTGTAAAGAATGAACAAGGTACAGTACTTCTAAAAAAGTTGAAAACCTTTCTAGTGGATGATTATATTAATAACTAGATAGTATATTCTGGAGCCACTAACCATGTTTGTAATTCTTTGCAGGGGTTTCAAACAAAGAGAAAGTTGACTGAGGGTCAGTTCCAAACAATAATGGAAATGGTGCACTTGTCTTAGATCGAGCAGTAGGAGCCATTAACTTGCAATTTTTGAATAAGAAGCTATTAGTTTTAGATAATGTTTATTTTATTCCTGGATTTTGTAGAAATTTGATTTTTGTCTTTTGTTTAATAAATTCTGGATATTTTATTTCATTTGGTAATGAGATTACCATTTCTATGAATGGAATCTCAATTTATTCTAGAATTAATAGGAATAATTTATATTATCTAGAACCAATTAATTGGACTACAAATGTTGCAGAAACAAATTCACCTAAGTCTAAAAGAATCAAGGAATCTAGTATAGATAAAAGTTATCTAAGGCATCTGTGATTAGGTCATATTAATCAAAACAAGCTAAGCAGACTAATAAAGGATGGTACTCTACCAGATATGATAGAGTATTCTTTACCAGTATGTGAATCACGTATTAAAGGTAAAATGACTATTTTTTTCGATTATGTTGAGATTCCTTTGATACATTTCAACAGTGCATGGTGAGTATTTTTTCTGATTATGTTGAAAATATCATTGAGGTATTTACGGATGATTTTAGTGCTTATGGAGAATCCTTTGATATGTGCCTTGAAAATTGGTCACTTGTGCTTAAACGTTACATAGAGATTAACTTATTGTTAAATTGAGAAAATTGTCATTTCATGGTTGATCAAGGGATAGTTTTAAAGCAGGTGATATCTGTTAGAGGGATTAAGGCTGACAAATCTAAGATAGACCTTATTCACTCTTTACCCTTCCCCACTAGTGTGCAAGAAGTGGTCTTTCTTAGTGATGCAGGGTTTTATCGCAGGTTTATTAAAGACTTCTCTCACATTGCATTGCCCATATGTAAATTACTGCAGAAAGAAGTGACATTTCTATTTGACAATAAGTGGAAAGTTGATTTTGCCAAATTGAAGGAGGATTTGACTTCGGCTTCAGTGATCTAGCTACCAAATTGGAATCTGTCATTTGAGATCATGTGTGATGCCAGTGATTATGCCATTGGAGTTGTGCTGGGCCAGCGGATTGAATAGTATACCATGTGATATATTAAGCCTCCCGTACTCTGAATGACACCCAACTAAACTATTCAACTAATGAGAAAGAGCTTCTTGCTGTCACTTTTGCCTTGAAGAAATTTATATCATATCTATTAGGAACTAAAGTAACTATTTTTTCTAATCATGCAGCCTTACGATATTTACTAATCAAGAAGGATGCTAAGCCAAGGTTAATAAGATGAGAACTCATCTACAAGAATTTTACTTAAAAATCAAGGACAAGAAAGGGAGTAAGAACCTAGTTACAGACCACTAACCACCTAAGCTGACTAGTGCAGGATGAAGAAGCATTACCACTACATGAGCAATTTCCTAATGAACAACTACTCTCTGTAAGTATGGTTACTCCGTGGTATGTTGATATGGTTAATTATCTTGCTACTAAAACTATACCGTAAGACTTGACCAAAGCACAAAGAGAGAAAGTAAAGAGTGATGCTAGGCACTACATGTGGGATGATCCATATCTTTGGAAGCATTGCTCGGATCAAGTGGTAAGAAGATGTGTTCTTGAATATGAATTTCATTCTATATTAACTTTTTCCATTCATATGCATGTGGAGGGCACTTTGGAGTTAGAAAGATGACTCTTAAAGTGTTAGACTATGGTTTTTATTAGCCCTCATTGTTCAAGGACTCTTACAACTTTTGTAAGGCTTGTGATAAATGTCAAAGGATAGGTACCATAGGGCCTAGAAATGAAATGCCCCAAAACTTTATTTTAAATGTTGAAATCTTTGATGTGTTGGGTATTGATTTCATGGAACCCTTCCTTCCTTCCTTTGGAAAACTATATATAGTTCTTGCAGTTGATTATGTTTCTAAATGGGTGGAAACTAAAGCCACCAAAACTAATTATGCTAAAGCTAAAGTCCTAAATTTTTGCTAGGTTTGGTACCCCAGAGTAATTATCAGTGATCATGGAACTCACTTTTGTAATCGATCTGTGGAAGCTTTGTTAAGAAAATACAACATCACCCATAAGATATCCACCACTCCTTGTCACTCACAAACTAGTGGACAAGTGGAAGTGTTTAATAGAGAGATAAAGTCCATACTTGAGAAGATAGCCAACCCATCTGGGAAAGATTGGAGTTTGAAGCTTGACGATGGATTATAGGCATATAGAGCTGCTTTTAAGACACCCATTAGTATATTGCCCTACTGTCTAGTCTATGGTAAACCATGCCATCTTCTTGTTGAATTAGAACATAAGGCTTCTTGGGGGTGTAAACAATTTAATATGGAGTTGGATCATGCCATAACTCATAAAGAGCTTCAATTGCAAGAATTGGAGGAACTAAAAAATGAGTCCTATGAAAGTTCAAAAATTTATAAGGCTAAGACAAAAAGTTTTAATGTGGGACAAAAAGTTCTTTTATATCATTCCCACTTGAAGTTTTTTCCTAGTAAGTTGAGGTCCCACTAGATAGGTCCATTTGTTGTTACTAATGATTTTAACCATGGTGTAGCAGAGATTCAAAGCTATAAGACAGGAAAGGTCTTCAAAGTGAATGGACATCGCTTGAAGCCTTACTATGAAAATTTCTCTATAGAGGATATTGACACCTTACCCCTTCAAGAACCAGATTACAATGAAGAATGATCCTACAAGACTATGTCAGGCTAAAGACAATAAACCAAGCGCTTCTGGAAGGTAACCCAAAGGAAAGAGAGCTCTTCAATTCAATCAGATGAGATCTTTCTGACTCTTATTTTTTTTATGTTACTTATAGCTTTCCTTAGTTGTTGTTCCCATTTTTTAATCATAGTTATGTCATATGAGTTGTTTAGACTTACATTGAGGACAATGTAAGAGGTAAGTGTGGGGGAGAGGTTCAAGTTGAAAATGAAAAGAAAAACAAAAGAAAATAAAGGTAGGGCTATGCTTTGATGGTCTTATATTCTTAGTAACTGGATGTTCACACCAAAAGTGGAGGGTATTCACGTCAAACGACATTTGGATTATGAGCATGCAAAGCATGCTAATGATTATGGTTTATTGAGTAACTAGGGATTTGTTCCAAAAGTATGAAATCCTCACATCAAAAGATGATCCACGTCCTAGTACCAGCTACCAAAATGAAAAAGGAAGAGAACAAAAATAAAATAAGAGGCTTCTTTGTAAGTCTTACTTGTTTGCATATGGAATTCTGAATTTGAAAAATGTAGGGTTTACACACACACATGATTAGATGATTAGTGAATGATAATGTATTCCTTGAAATATTTGAAGAATTATGAGATGTTTCCTTAATCCTTTAACTATTAACTTCACGGATTTCGTGAAATGTAAGTGTGAAGAGCTAGCAAGAGTGTATTGGGTCCCTTGTTGTTTATTTTGTTATGTTTGTGAAGATGATTATGCTTGTTATTTAGTTTTCTTAAGGACAAGCAAAAGTTAAATGTGGGGGAATTTGATAAGTGCTGATTTTGCCATGTTTCTATGTTGAATTATCTTGTATTTAATTCCTTTGTTATTGAGTTTATTGTGTTCTTAGGTTTGTTTTATGTTTTGTAGGTGCTTTGAAGTGGAAATTCTATTATGAGAAGAAGTGATTCAAGTTAGGCATGCTTTGAAACAATGTGTAAGCAAGTATATGTGAAAAAAAGCTTAAAACGCTTATTTTCAGGTCCAAGTCAAAGATGCCAGCACCCCGGCGCCTCCACGCTTTAAACTAAAGAAAAAATGTTTCAGACCCGAGAGCTCAGTACCCCAGCACTTTGAGATAACTCTGCGATACCCAGAAGGAATGACTAGAGTCACCAAGGCTTGATGCTTCAACGCTGGACAACCAATGCTACAACTTATGCCTCCATTGAAGGTGGCCGCTACGGCACCTAACATTGTATCCCCAAATCTAATTTAAAGGGTTGGGCGTTGCAGCTCAGAGGAGCCAAAGCTGCACCGCTTATGCACGCTGAAAACTTGAAAAAAACAAACTCCCACTTTATTTCATGATTCTAACACTTGCGAAGTTTGAGAGAAAGTAATAAGAAAAAATGAGAGCAAGAGGAAGGCTAAAGGGAATGTTTCCAGAGAATATTCATCTGCGTGGAATTCTTCAAAGAGTTTTCTCTTCATTTTTCTTCATTCTCCTTGTATCTCTTATTGTTTTTTTGGATTTTAAGGTTGTATTGAGTAACTTTATGATGTTAAAAGGCTAAATCCCCTTGGTTGAGGGTGAACTCAATGCCTTGGACATGATTTTATGATTAAATCCATTGATAATATACCCAACTTCTCTTGAATGGTTGTTTATGTTCTTCTATTTGATTTGTTAATCATTATTGATTGGTTTTATTTGGGTGGCCAACTAAATGAGCTTGGTAATTATCTAATGCTAGGATAAAGGATTGAATACGTAATAGTTTAATTCTCTTATTCACAAGTAGAACTTTGTAGTGATTAGGGATGGCCAAGTACTTGAGAACTATGATGTAGAACATAACATAGGTTAAACAATCTAAGCATTTGAGATTGTTACATAGATTAACCTATCTTTCTCATCTTAAAGCTTGCATTGGATTAAATCTAGAAAGCATTTTTTAGGTTGTTCATTAAATAAGGAGTAAGTAGGGAGCGTTCTTCTATTTACCGAATAACTAAGGAAAGATTGGGATAACAGAGCTTGCTGTTATCTATGGATAGTAATCAGGATAGAGAGTTGGAAACATTGTCTTGTTTATAATTATAATGAGTGATTGTCTATGATCACTTGCCGGAGTCTATTGGAGAAGAGTGAATCCTCAACCATATCTCTCATCTTAATCTATTTCTTATTGTTTGTGTTGTTCTTTAGTTACATTGCTTATATTTACATTCACCTTTATTTTAAGTACATTTGTTTTCAACAACACCCTTTTTACATTTCAAGTGTTGATTTAGTAATTTCTTTGGTAATTAATCAACTAAACATAATCTTCTATGGGAGAATGACCCTTGCATACAAAAACAAAATACTTACCACTAAACTGTAAGGATATAATTGTGAGTCTCCCAGTTGGAAAGCAATCAAATTAAGGCTTTATTGCCAAGTTTTGAAGTTCTATTTGGGAATACACCACAGATCAAGGGGATGTCAATATCTCAATATGCAGCACAATTTCTCCCTCTGTCTCAATTTGCTCAACTTCTTATCCGTAGTGAAAAGGAGAAGGCTAGAAAATTTGTTAAGGGACTTCTAACACTCTACTTTAATGCTATTACTATCATTGATGACAGTACCTATGAACAAGTATACAACAGGGTTAATGAACTACAAATCAAACAGAGAAAGAAACAATAGTTTAAGAATACTACGGGTAGTAAAAAAAGAAATAGATTCTCTTCTAGATAAAAAACAGTTCTTCCTTTACTAATAATGTTACTAAGCAATCAGATAAGCATGTATACCAGTCTACTGTTAATAATAAATCTTCGTAAGAGGTAAATCCCTTGCCACCACTTTAATCTTGGACTTGGAATACATGTGGAATTTGTGGGAATTTCCATGTCAGCCAGTGCTGCAGGGAAAATGGTGCTTGTTTCAGGTGTGATCAGCAGGGACACTTAATAAATGATTATCCTAACAAGCAAGTAGCCTCAGGGGGTAGTAGAGGATCTGTGGCACCATATTATATACCTCCTCCTCCTTCCACTTCAGTTTAGTCCCCCTTTCAAATTAACCCTATAAGCATGGGTAGGGGGTGGGGCAGCAGTTATGGATCTAAATCCCAAGCCTAAGCCTTCGCTTATACCAAAGAGGATGCTATGGCTTCTAATGTCATAGTCATAGGTACTTTGTTAGTGGATTCATTGCCTGCACATATATTGTTTTACCCAAGTGTATCTCATTCCTTCATCTTTATATATTTTTCCTCTCTGTTAAAAAATCTAGTGTGCCCATGGAGTTGCCTTTAATTGTATCTACTTCATTAGGAGACGATTTAGTTACTTGCAACATATTGCACTCATGTATGAGTAGTATTAATTATTTGCTTATGTCTATTGATTTGATTTTCTTGATATAAATGACTTTGACATTATTCTGGGAATGGACTAGCTTTCTTACCATCATGCCTACCTAGATTGTTTTAGGAAAGATAGTTCAGTTATGCTTGCCAAAAAAGGAACCCTAGTGATTCAAGGTAATAAGATCGAGGTTCCTATGAATATTATTTATGCTATAAATGCCCGTCGTCTAGTACAAATCCTACTTGGTCCTTGTCTAGGAAATAAACAGACCAAAGGTTAAGTTAGAAGAGGTTCCCATTGTTAGGGAATTTTCATATGTATTTCTTACAGAATTACCGAGGTTACCTCCTGAAAGACACATTGAGTTTTGCATTGATGTTTTTCCAAGAACAACTCCTATTTCTCATCCACCTTACAAGATGGCACTTGTTAAGCTCAAAGGACTGAAGTTACAGCTACAAGATTTAATTGACAAGAGCTTCATCCACCCTAATACTTCCCCCTGGGGAGCACCTATACTTTTTCTTAATAAAAAAGGATGGGTCCTTGAGATTATGTATGGATTACAAACAATTTAATAAAGTTACAATGAAGAACAAGTATCTACTACCATGTATAGATGACCTATTTGATTAACTTCAAGGAGCTCAATGTTTTTTGAAGATAAATATTTGATATGGTACCATCAACTACGAATTAGGAAAGAAGATATTCCGAAGACTACTTTCAACACTTGGTATGGTCACTATGAATTCTTAGTGATGTCTTTCAGATTAACAAATTCTCCTGCAGCTTTCATGGATCTAATTAATGGGTGTTCCGATTGTTTCTCGATCAATTTGTAATCATATTCATTAATGACATCCTAGTGTATTCCAAGGGTGAGGAAGCCCATGCAAGACAATTGGGAATGTTGTTACAAACTCTGAGAGAGTATAAGTTATATGCAAAGTTTTCAAAATGTGAATTTTGGCTTTCTCAAGTAACTTTCTTGGGACATGTAGTTTCTAAGGAATGTATTACTGTAGACCTTAAGAAGGTGGAAGCAATAAAGAATTAGCCTATACCCTCAATAGTAACAAAAAATTGTAGCATTTTGGGCCTAGTAGGTTATTATCATTGCTTAATCAAGGATTTCTCGCGCAGCACTGCTCCTATGGCTAACTTGACACAGAAAGATGTAAAGTTTGAATGGTCTGCTAAGTCACCATGGGACCTTGCTGAAAGGATTTCTACAAGTCTAGTATAGATCAGAGTTATGGTAAAGTCGAGTAGTTGCAAGAGCAAGATAGAGCTGATACCACCTTTTCCTAGTAGGAAAATAGTCATACTTGCGGAGGTGGGGGTCATTCAACCTTAGATTTGTGCCACCTTAGGTAAAAAATTTTGGTTTAACTAAGTAAGAAAGGAATTTTGGTTATGGTATTAAATTCTTAAATTTGGTTTTATTGTTGGTGTTCAAAAAGAAAGCATTTCAAGGGCTTGAGATTGGTGAGCTAGCACAATAGGAGATTAAAACTTTTTTGGGGAGTGTATAATCCCCTATTTGGCGAGTGAGTTCCTTTATTTTAATGTAAAATTTCTAAATGAAGTTCTTTTATCTTACTATTGCATTTTAGTTAAATTTATGTGAACTCTCTTCCTATTTGTTTAGCATGTTGCAGTATAGAAATTATACTGGAAATCCTTATTGATAGTGAAGTTTGAGCCATTTAAGAAAGCTATGCAACTTTGGTTGTAATAAAAATGATACACTGTGTTTCTATGTGTATAATTTTACTAATATATTTTAGACACAAAATCTCCTCCTCCATTATGGATATTATGTTCTATAGATGACAACTTGTGCTAAAGCTATTGGATACAATGTCTGTCTTCGAGTTAAATACTTAAAGTAGCAATAATGTCTCGCTTTGTCTAGAACATTGAAATTAACATGGAGTTGACTTTGTCTTGAACATCAGTCTTTGACATAGTTTTTACTCTGTTTTGAGTATAAGTAATTTATGTGGAGTTTTACTCTGACTTGAATATTATCATCAAATACAAAGAGTTTCTTTATCTTGAATTTAAGTGTCAAATACAAAGTTTCCCTTATTCTGAATGATCATACCAAACCTAAAGCTATCTTAATTGAATGTTCATATACAATACAGAGTTATATTCATCCTGAGTATCGATATACGATGCTAAATTTCACTCTGTCCAGATTAATTATTTTGACACATCATTATAATTCAATTACTTATGTTGTTCTGAATATTTAAAAGATTCTAAATATTAGTGTTTATCTGAAGAAGTTAAATCATAAAGACTTCCCAAATGAAATTATAGAATAGCCACTTCTTCTGTTATTGAAATTCAATATTGTTTTGAATAGTTCCTTTAATTTGAGATATGTTAAAATGATGTGCCAGATCAATATTTTCCTTTCAAATTTTGGTTCTACAGGAAATTATAATGTTCCATAGTTACCTACTACCAATGTTCTATATTTAGTAAGGAATTATCTCCTCACTAGGTCGTTGTGACTCATTTTCTTTGTTGTTTATTTTTCAAATAGAGCTACAGTATCACCACTTCCTAAGCCTCATACAACTTAGAGACTTAACCTGATAGTTTGGGTGGGTCTTTTTGGTTCTGATTCATGGAGTAACATTTAATAGTATATTTTGGGTAGTTGATAGCTTTGTGTAGGTCTAAGTGTCTTTTGGAATGTATATTTTAATTTAAATTGATTGTAAGGTTTGACAGGGTAAATTAGGACTTTTGTTTTGAAATTTGTGTTACTGGTGGCCATGTAGGCCTTATTTTGTCTTGGTGGGTTATCCACATTATTCTTTTTGGTATACTTATGTAACTTTGGGATCTCTATATTTTAGAGTAATCTCTATCAAATTTGCCAAAGAAATGACAGCCTTGAAATTTCTCATGTTAACTTTTGTTTAAAAGTTTTATGGTTATGAATGCTAGAGTATGATGATTTGAAGGGCCTATATGGGTTGCTTGAGTGATCTTCATGCCAATCACATGCTAGGGTTTTTAAGGCATGACAGGATCAAACATACCTATTTCTCTTAGAATATTCAAGAATTCGTCTTCACTAAGAGGTTTGGTAAAGATACCTGCCATCTGTTTTTTAATACTAACGAACTCTAATTGAATGTCTCCATTTTGTACATGATCTCTTACGAAGTGGTGTCTAATCTCTATGTGCTTTGTCCTAGAATGCTATATGGGATTCTTAGATAGATTTATAGCACTACTATTGTAACATTTTATTGGGATATTTCCAAATTTCAAACTAAAATCCTCTAGTTGCTACTTAAACCAAAAAATTTGGGTGCAACAACTTCCAACAACAACATACTCAGCCTCAACAGTGTAAAGAGGAACTGAGTTTTGTTTCTTACTATGCCATGAAATTAAGCAATGTCTTAAGAATTGGCAGGTTTCACTAGTACTTTTTCTATCTATTCTGCTTCCCCTAAAGTCAACATCTGAGTAACCACTAAGTTCAAAGAAATTGCCCCTTGGATACCATAATCCTAAGTTTTGAGTTCCAAGTAAGTATCTAAAAATTATTTTAATTGCAATTAAGTGTTATTCTTTGGGATCAACTTAAAATCTAGCACACAAACACACACTAAGGGGACATTTAGTACCAGGAATATTTTTTTTCTGGAAAGTTGACATTCCTGGGGATCCCTTTCCTGGGAATGGGATTCCAGGAAAGTTGACAAAATGTGTTTGGTTTGAACTCAACTGTCCTAGGAATAATATGAGGCATTCCTAAGAAAATAATATTCCTATGTTTGGTTTAGGTAACATATTCCCAGGAATATAAGCACGTTTTCCAAAAATACCCTTTGGTCGAATTAAAAGAAAGTAAGTAAGATAACATATGCTCCAAGATAACAGCATTATAAATAATTCTATCATTATAAATTTTATAATAATAATAATTTTTTTAGTTTATATATTAAAAAATTGTAAAAAATTATATTTATTAAATATAAAAATAAATATAAATAATGATAAGGCATAAACAATTTTAATTAATTTCCAAATGTTTCATTAGCTCAATTTTTTCTTAAAAAAATTCAACCACTTTTTCAGTTATCTAAAACATGTTTTAGGGACCTAAAAAGAACCACTAATATTTATCTAGAACTAATACCACTAACTAGAAAAGCAAGATCAATACCTAGATTGCAACTAATGATAATTAAGAGCCATAAGAAAGCTTTGTTGAAGTTGTACTCTGTTTAACAACGACAATTGTATCACTGCAAGTTCATAACTAAATCAACAATAGACAAGTTCATAACCAAAGTTCACTTGACAACCAATAACACCACTACTAGTTGTGTGCTGCTAAAATGTATTGTACAACATCATATTTCATCTGAGGACTTACAACAAATAAAAAATAGACTGCCCTTTGATCCTTCATAATGATATATGTAGCCCTCAACCTTTCCAAATTCATTAGCCCCTCAATATTTTTCAATTCATCAAACACTTGCATCCTCATATCTGTTGCATCATTTTCATGCTTGAAACAGCCTACAAGTTCACCAATATTGTCTTCAACGCTCTCATAAGCCTTTCCAAGACCTGCAATGGTCTCCACAATTTGTTATATGACATCGGTCCCTCCATTCCTCTTCCTCTTTAGAAGAGATGGTGATGGGATTCAACATAAAGGGCCATCTAATATAGTGATAATCCCAACTTGTTGAATTGATCTTAGATCCATGTTGTCCTTTTTAGTTAAATTTATAAACAAATTTGAAGTTCTAAAATATCCCTCCCACTCTTTCTTGATTTCTGAATTATATAGTTGTGAACAAGAAAAACACATAATTAAACATATTCACAATTCACATGATATCATATTTGAAAGTACCTTATTTCACACTGCAATGTAAACAAGAAGCTAATAGGGTGAGATATAAAAATAGATGAATACTAGAGAAAGAAGAAGAGGAATATGTTTGCCAACTTCAGAATCATCATAATATAACTTAAAACTAAAAATTTTTGCCAATTTAAAGAAAATTACATCTATTTAGGATTAATCAGCATAGGCAATCTGAACTTTATTAAGAAAGCTAACAATGAAAGCAATAGAAATGCTCAACTATTTAGACAATACCAAGAAATTGAACTATTATGTTACTATAATTATATGTAAGTTAAGGTCAATATGGGTACAACCAGAAGAAAACAAACTACAAGTTACACAAGGGCCAATATATACAAGAAACCTAAGGCCTTCTAGACCAAAAATTTTCTAGCTTCCAACTGTCTACCTTTTGCAAACAAGGAAAACAAAAGAATTAATTGAGGAAAACACAAATTGCTTAATGTCTAAATTATGAGTTTTGATAAGTCAACATTTTCTATCCAAATAAGGCCCGTTGAAATCTTGGGTTGCCAGAACAGAGACAGTACTAGCTACAAAAGTTCTCAAAAGTCAAAATAATGAATGCAAACATTTGAAATATGAGATGTTGAACAACATAACTAGTATCCCAAAAATCCTAAACAATTAGGGGATAATATTAGTATCCCAAACAAAACAGTCAGCAACTTATATATCTTAATTGAATTCATAATCACCCAAAACCTAAATGAGAAAACACCACTGAAAACTATAATTTGAGATGATCAAACCAACTTGTTCGCAAAGAAATTGACTACATTGGAAACCTCTAATCAATGGAAGACAACAAAGCTAACCAAAATCGAAAGAAAATGAAAATGGTAAATTCAAACAAACCCTAAATCAAAATACCCTAAATGGAAGACCAAATATACATTCAACCCAACGTACACTGAAGGGGTTATGGAGATGAAAGTACCTGCTAGTGCGATGGTGGAGCTAGGTTGAGAGGCAAGAGGTGAAGATGGAGAGAGGTGACAATGACGAAAGATGAGAAGTGAAGACAGTTGAGAGGTGAGAGGCAACATTGAGAGGCTTAAGCTGCCCGTTTGATGTAGTGAAATGATTCTTCTTGATAATTTTGAGGTATAAATTGAGGGTTAATTGGGTCATTTGCGATCTCTAAATTTTCCCATGGGGAAAATTTTTTTCCCACCATAACAGGTGGGAATGTTTTTTCATGCTCCCTGTGAACACCTAATTTTGTCCAGGGGTTTATTAAAATTAATAAATTTATCTCAAAAGAAAAATGACAAAATTAAATTGCAAAATTCAAAAAAATAATTAAATAATAAAAATAAAAGAAAAAGAGATAAAAATAGGAACAATGGAAAAATTACAAAAAAGAAAGCAAAATGATATATGGTAACAATTTAAAAAAATATATGTATACATATATAAAAGAAAATAATAATAATAAATAAAAATAAAGAAAAAAATTAATTAAAAAAAAAAGAGGGAAGAAGATAACAAAAAAAAAAAGAGAAAGCCCAAAACCATTTTTTTGCAGTAAAAAAAGTTCCAACATACCTCCAAACCGAGCAGCCCAACAATCCCAAACCGGACAGCCCAACACACCTCCAAACCGGTTCACCTGCGCTCTAAGCCCACGACCCGATCACACTCTTACCCCGGTTGCCATCCTTCTGAACCCTTATCTCCAAATTAGGCCTTGTCTCCTCGGTTCCCCTCACCTCTGCTCCATTTTTTTTTTACTTCACACTGCAACACTCATCCCCTCTGTCATCCCACTGTCTTTCCTGATGAACCGCCGCGAGTCTTTCCCACTTCCTTCTCTAAATCACCGACAAATTTCTCTCCTTCATCTTTAAAAGGGAAACCAAAAAGGACGTCAACGAGAGCAAAAAGGAAAACAGAGAGATTTTGGTTTGAATCGCGGCATGGGGGAAGGGATTTGATTCGGTTTGTTGGCTATAAAAAGAAAAGAGGACAACAAATCAAAAAACAACAATCAAAAACGAAGGAGGAGTTGCTAAAACAGAGAGGGAACCAAGAGCCTCTGAGACAGAGAGAAAATTGAGAGTGGAAAAAGGAGAGGAAGGAGCTTTAGTGGTTTATTTTCAGCTTGGGGGAAGGCAAAAATAGTGCTGTGGTGATTCAAAATTTGCAGAGAGGTGCGCTTCATCTGGAAAAAAGATTCTCCCCTCTTGATCATGTTCTTGGTAGAATGAAATTGATTCTGATAAATACATATGCTACCAGTGTTTTACATGTTGATTAAAATCTGTATACTGTAGTCATTTGGTAGAACAAATTTAATTCTTTGACTTATAGTTATGATAGTGAGTTAAATTCAGGTTCTGTATGATCATAGTTTAAGAAGGGACTTTGGTTTGAATTTGCTATATTTTCTGATTTCAAATAGAGAACTTCATTATCATTCTGATTTAATTGTCATTTCTGCTTGGGTACCCTATTGAGAGTTTGGAAAATTCGACCTTTATGGATTGTTTTTCTTGAAAGTTCAAACCTGAATTCATTGTGAGGGAACTGGTTTATTTGTTAAATTCATTTTAGTTTCTTTTGAGTCCCAATACTATACTGCTAATGCATTTAATCTTGAGTGTCATTACCAGCTGATTATCCCTAAGGGCAGTACTTACGAGTGCATGGGTTTTGTTTATATGATGAAATCTGTTTTCATTGTGGCAAAGTCACTCTAGTGCACATTTACCTGTGACTTCATACGAAGTGATTAGATTTGTATTAGGAATGGATTTTTCAAAATTGGATTTCACCCTTTACCAAAAGCAATTCAAAATTCAAAACTGTTATTTCTTCTTAAAATGATGAACTTGTGGGTTTATATTTGAGGTGAGTCTTATTAAGTTGGCTCTATAATTAGGTTACCTAGATGTTAGATTATGCTTGATTTATCGTGATAAGTGCGGGTCCTCATTTTGGGTTATGGGTTAAGGGTTCCTTTGAACCCATTTGTGAGTATTAAGGCCATCTCTCATGTCTCACTCTTTGTTTGGATGATAGTTTGCCTTCTCTAATATTAGGCATTGTTAATTAAAATAGATTTCAAAATAATTTCAAAAGCCCAAGTCAATGGAAAATCCAATAGTTAATGAAGGGCTTCAAGGACCCAGCAAAATTAATATAAGGCTTCAATGGTTTAATTAAAAAATCAATTTCAAAGTATGGGTCCAAAGCCCAATACTCCAAAATAGGCCCTTATCAAACATTTTCAAAATAAAAGTTGAATATTCTTATTAGTTATCTTAGCCAAGAATGAGTTTTCTATTTTGCTTTAACAATTTTTAGAAGTACCCTTCTAACCCTTATATTTTCCATAAATCATTTTAACCCCATTACTTTTAGTAATTATATTTTAACCCCATTATTTACAAAAGTTACATTTTGTCCCCTTTATTTATATAAACTATATTTTGGTCCCTTTATTTTTATAAATTACACTTTGACTCCTTTATTTGGCATAAAATTCATTTTTGCCCCATTATTTTTAATAAATCTCGTTTTGGTCGCATTATTTTTAATAATCTTGTTTTAAACCCAATATTCCTAGGAATTCTATTTTGACCTCGATACTTTTTTTTGGGAATTCCGTTCTTATCCTATTCTTTAGAGATTTTAGTTTGTCACATAAATTGGAAAAAAAAATTAAAATTTGATTAAAGGATAATAAAAATCACTATTTTCATTTCAATTGTGGACGTTTAAAGGATATTTAGTAGAAGTTTAAACTTCTCCAAAGTCCTAATCTTTGTGGCATTTAGTGGAGTTGCATACTTCTGGACGTAATAAATCTCACAAACTTTCAGTGGAAATTCATCTTCCCTGAGGTCACTCTTATTTCTTTTTTAGACTTTCAGTGGAATTTTATTTTCCCAAAGTCTCAATTTTTCTTAAGCATTCAATGGAGGTATATTCTTCCCAATGTTCCATTCCTATTTCATTTTTCAGGCTTTAAGTGAAATTTTATATTCCCCTAATGTTCTAACATTATCTAGTCTGAGATCATACATCTCTTCTAATCGACTTATCCAAATATTTTGAACTACGTTGACCTTAATCCCTTTCGAGGTACGTAGGCACTTACTTGGTAAGGCAGGTCTAGTTATTTGTTTCTCCATCTTTGTCCATTATTATTTTATTAATAAAAAGGGGTAATTTAAATAAATTAAGTTTTTAAAGCATGAATAACTTAGGGTAACCATCCTTAGGGATGGATGTTGTGAGGTGCCTAACACCTTCCCCACACGTAATTAGACTCCCGAACCCTTCCTCTGGTTATGAGGGCTAGTTTTCCTTTCTTTTTTTAAGGATCCCAATTATCCTTCTAATTAATTGATGGCGACTCCCATTTTCTCTACATTTTCCCTTACGTGCCCCAAAGTCATAAAGAGATGGCTTTTCATCGGCCGTCACGTTGTGATAGTTTCGTGACTCCATTAGGGATTGTTAGAGAGTCAAGTCTGTTATGAATTGTTTGTGCTTTGTATGATTTTTAACATGTTATTACCCCAGCTATTTCTTTATTTTTTATTTATTCTGCTTATTTATTTTGGATGCTATACATGTGCTATTTTATTGCAACTCTAAATATGCGTGTTCAATTGCTTTTCATATGGCATGAATTATTGGAACCATAGGGTAGATGACAATATTTGCAATATCTGTTCACACCCTAGGATAGATGACAAATAACTGCTGTATTATGTTTCCTTTTGGGGTTTCCTGTGGGTAAATATTAGGACCAAAGCTTGCATGCTCATCATACACTGTGCACCATTCACATTCTTTGCACACACTTATTAGGCGCTATACCCGGGTCTATGTGAACCCTAGGAGAGAAATGAAGGTGGCAGAGTGATGCCTAGTGGGATTTCCCTCAGGTATTCAGGAAAGGGTTTGCTCGGATTGCTAACTCACTTACTTGGTTGGTTCATGTGGAGGCTTTGTCCACCCTTGCAATTAAACTAGGGAGTTGAGATCCTTACTATTCTAGTGGGGCAATCTGTTATAAGCCACTATTGTGAGGAACATAGACCTACCCAGAATCTCACACTATTATGACCTTAGAAAACAACCTTATAGGAAGAATCAAACCTAATTACGACAATAAAGAGCATGCTCTCCTATCCTTAAGTTTGATCCTGTATTTGGCATCAGCATACATAAAATTAATTTTTTTACATTACCTCATATTTCTTTACCATTATAGGTTTGGCAACAAAATTTTTTTGAACAAAAAAAAAAAAGATTGGCATTAAAATGAGCCAGACTAAGAAGAGAATGGGAGTATCAGCACAAATGGCAGCTTTGGAGAAAATAGACATGGGAAAATTTTGAATTTGATCAGCATACCGGTTTAGTCTTCAGCCCTTGTTGCTTTGCAAAAATTTTGGGACCCGTCACTTAGGAGGTTCGCATTGCCTCAAGCCCATCTCACTCCAACTATAGAAGAGTATGGAACGATGATCAATCTGCCTGTGTCACGATCCACCAAAGTTTTCTTTTACTTAGGCTGTAGTATATTAAATAAATTCATAGCAAGCCTTTTGAACAAAGATACTGCTGAGGTTCAATCAAAAATGGCAAAAAGAGGACAAGCATAAGGGTTGCCTTAAATGTACCTTGAGAAATATCTAGAGGAAATGGTCAAAGAAAAACAATGGGCCTTGGTGGCGAAAATACTATCAATAATGATATACAGACTGGTGATATTCCCTTCAGTGGTCGGTTTTGTGGGTAGAAGTGCTATCAGCGCTTATTATGTTGTCAAACATTATGGAGTTAGTCTCATACCGGCTATCCTAGTAGAGTCCTTCCTCACCCTTAATTTTTCTAAAGAACATCAAGGAGGGAAGCTCAAATGCTGTCTGCCCATGTTGTATATTTGGTTGGTTTCCCATCTCCTAGGGAAATTACCAAATTCAAGAATGCCAAATTTGAGACCGTTTGATTTCTTCACCGCATTAAGGATAGAAGACTGGACTGCCACTGAATGGGAACAGCTGCTACGCAACACCAAAAATGAGGAAGTTCTGTGGAAACTACCATGGTGGAATGGAGAGGAAATAATATACAGCTGTGGTAATTTTCCTTTTGTGCCTTTAATGGGCATCACAGGGTGCATCTCTTACTCCCCGATAGTGGCACTCAGACAACTGGCTTTCCTGTAAAAGGTGCCGTCTAGAATAATAACCAAGGGGTTTTCTTTTTATTATGATCAAGAGGAAAACAAGACCCTAATTATGAAAATCAGGTACTCCTGGGATGACAAGAGAATTATGGGCAAGTCAGAGTTAGGGAAAAGGACCACAGGGGCTACCAAAGAGTACTATGAATGGGTAGACGAAAGGCAAGAAAACCTTCCACCTGCACAACAGCTGCCAGTTACTTCCAAGCAACAACAAAAGCTCGAGGTTAAAGTAAAAATCTTGGAAGCAAGTATGGCAATGATTAAAGAAGAAAATTCGAGCTTAACACGAGCAAATGAGATTTTAAGTCAGCTGGTAAAAGAGCTAGAAAAAGGAATTCGGGCAGGCAAGGGAAATCTCCAATAGCATCAAGAACTCTGGATCCAAGATTTGGAGCAAGCTAGGAGGAATGCTCAACACATGGAGAGCAACGAGGTTTAGGCCAAGAAAAAGTTAAAACAGGCCGATGATCTGTTTGCACGAGAGCAATCTACTAATATCCTTCTGTGAAAATTTTTAGCGGGTGCAAGAGTATAGATAGCCCACTTGAATAACATGAATCAAATCGTTCTTAATATGATTGAACCAGTGTCAGCTGATTTCATGACATATCTTAATCAAAAGGAACATTTGGAAGCAGAATGGAGGAATTATTATCATATGCTCTATAACATAGTCACCCAGCTCTTGGACACTTGCAAAGAAGCGCGAAGAGAGGTGCAAGACAAACTGCCTGAATTTATTGAAAGGTTTCATCGGGCAGAGGTGACAGTAGTACTAGGATCGTCTCCTGATTTAGTGGCTTTCTTAGGCTTATGTAAAGAGCTTATCTATCATTTGGATAAATGTATTTGAATCATGAATATTGTATTTCTTGGGATCAATAAATAAAATCCAAATCTTTTGTCCGCAACTGTGTACTTAATTAAGTGTACGAATTGCTCACCATGTTCTTCTATAAAATACCGCATGCTCACGATTCCTCAGACAGTGTAAACGAAGACGCAGCAAAGTGACACCTATGTGATAATCCAAAATTTCCCTAGGTGTTCATTAACTATGTTTACTTTTGTATAGTATTGTACTTTCAAAAGAACATAGGACTTAATTATCTTTTAAGACGATATGAACGTGACATAGATCCCTGTATATCGATTACCATGTTTCTGTTGTAGGGTATTGTACTCTTAATAGGAACATGATCAATGACAAGTTTTAATGACAATCTTTGCCAAAAAAAATTTTTAAACACAAACAAGGCCAAGCCTTAATAGTAACAAAAATGTTTTAATTAGACATTGACAAAACACATCGTTTTGACTCTACAGGAAGATAACTATCGTCTCATCATTGCACCTCCCAAAAAAGGTCCGGCAAAGCGCTCCCAACCTGTCCACCAAATTTGCACTAGGTCTGTTGCTATGTCAATCGAGATGTTTAACGCTGAAAATGTTCAAAGACTAGAAGACCGAATTGATCAATTGCAGGATCAAATGGCTAAATTCATGGAATTTATCACGGAAAATATGAGGAGCAAGGAAACTCCCCCACCACACAAGAAACTTTCCATGCTGGTCAGGCGTCAGGGACACTAGGAATAAATAACAATATCCCACAGCCATAGCCAGTAGCCACATTTCCCTCAGGCATGGGGAATGCAGCTTCGCATAGCACTTTTGGGTTTGATCAAGTGCCAATCGCTCCTCCTACAAGGGATGAAGAAACAGAGAGAGAGAGAAAAGTTTTCAAGCAAGTTTATAGTCTCGAAGAGACACTACGTGCCATATAGGGAATGGGGGCATTCGGGGCTGTCGGCACCAAGGAATTACGGCTTACCCCCAATGTCACTATTCCTAAAGATTTTAAGGTTCCTGAGTTTGAGAAGTATGATGGGAATACTAATCCCCAGTATCATTTTAGGTCATACTGCACTGAGATGGCAGTCGCCAGGGACGACGAAAGGCTATTATTAAATTTCTTTCACAAGAAGTTAACAGGTGCCGCTTTACAGTGATACATGATGCTAGATCACTTAGGGTCAACAGTTGGGATGACCTAGCTGACGCATTCCTTAAGCAATATAGGTTTAACCTTGATACAGCCCCAACTAGGGAGCAGCTCTAGGTCATGCAAAAGCGGGAAAAAGATACCTTCAAGGAGTATGCACAAAGATGGAGGAAACTGGCGTCCAAGGTCTAAGCTCCAATGGCGAATTCAGAAACCTGTTCTTATTTTTTGGGAACTCTAAGGTCTCCATATGTAGGGCTTATGGCAGGTAGCACCTTTAATGATTTCTTGGATCTTATTAAGGCAGGTGAAAGAATAGAAGTGTTGATCCGAAATGAAAAAATCCAAGTGGGAAATAATGTGCCCAACGGATCAAATTAAAAGAAGAACTTCTCGCAAAAGAAGAAAGAACCTGACGTCGGTTACGTGTAGGACAACCACCAGGATTACCAAAATGACTCTCTTCTCTATTACCAAAATAGGGGGCAAGGGTACCAATCCAATTATAACCAACGACAGAAATTTGGACAAGGACGAAATAATTTCTAGCAAAACAAGCCGAACCAGAATTAAGACCCATTCCCGGACTTCCAAATGTCTAACACGGATCTGTATAAGAATCTATTTCATGAGTGATTCATCAGCCCAGTATCCACTAAACCAATTCAACCCCTCTACCCAGCATAGTACAAGTCGAACAAACAGTGTATATACCACTATGGTGTGGCATGGCATTCAATAGAAAACTGTCAGACCTTTCAAAGACAGGTCATGAAGTTAATTAAAATCGGGGCCCTGAAGATGAACTACATAAACCTCAATATCAACACCAACCCCCTTCCTAACCATCAGGATTTAAATCAAGTTGGTGTTCTTTTAAAAAGATGGGGTTCCATAAGAAAAATCTCATAGATAAAAATGACCAAGCTGTAAGTCTTTGGGAATCTAAGTTCATCAGGGTTTGATGTGGGGAACCCCAGAGAGATAAATTTAAATGAGGAACATCTTGACCCAAATGCTTATTGTATCCATCACCAACCAGCCCAAGGGCATGATATAGAGCACTGCAAGGTGTTCCAGCACGCCTTACAAAGATGGATCACCTTGGGAGTTATACAAATCACAAGGAAGGACCAAATACCAGAGGTCGCAGTGATCAGCAGAGAAGGGTTCTTTCCTGAACCTATGACCCTCACAGCTCGACAAACATCACCCGTAGATACAGTACCAATGCCGGTCATGATAATCAGTACACCAGCCCCGTTCCCCTACACAAGTGATAAAGCGGTCCCTTAGGTATACAACCTAACAGTGACCATTGAAAACCCTATAACAATTACAGATTTACCTCCAGGTCAAGAGAACACTAGTGCAAACAACTTGGTTGTGGCAAGCATAAGCCGAAGTGGTAGAGTATACGCCCCTGAAAATTTAGGAATAAAAAACAAGGGTAAATAAGCAATAGTGGAGCTCACATCGAAGCCAGACCACAATCAGGAGGATGAGTTCCTCAAAATAATGAAGCAAAGTGACTACAACATCATAGAGTAGCTTGGGAAAACAATGGCTAAAATTTCTTTCTTGTCACTGATTCTCAGCTCAAAGATACATAGGAAAGCATTACAGAATATATTGAATCAAGTATACATCAGTCCCACTGTTACTCCGAAAAAGTTTGAAGAATTGGTGAACTATGTGAGGTGTCCAACATGATCACATTTTCAAAAGAAGACTTAAGTGCATCAGGGAGCAGTCATAATAGAGCCTTCCACATCACTGCAAAATGTGAAGGATGTATCGTCTCGAATGTGTTAATATTGGACTATGGCTCTTGCTAAATGTGCTGCCATACTCCACATTGTTGCAACTGCCGGTTGATGTTGAAAGCATACAAGTCAATGAGCTCGTAGTGCGGGCTTTCGATGGCACCAAAAAAGAGGTTAAAGGACACATTACCCTGAATTTAGAGATTGGTCCTAGTACCTTTGGAACGATATGTCAAGTAATGGATATCGAGCCTTCATATACGCTGCTATTAGGAAGACCTTGGATTCATGCAACAGGGGCTGTTCTATCATCCTAGCACCAAAGGCTCAAGTTCATTGATGGGAGAAGGATTGTAACCATTTGGAGTGAGTAAGAGATGCTAATTTTCAAACCATCATCAGTGCCTTACGTGGACGCCATTTACCAGGATTTGGAGAATTCCTTCTAAGCTTTAGAAATTTCCAAGAAAGTGATCATGAATGAGTAGCCTGTTCAACCCAAGAATGTGGTAAAAGAAATCATGACAAAAAGCGGATATCAGCCAGGAAAGGGTTTATGTCAAAGTCTGCAAGGCATACCTACACCCATTGAGATTGTCGAGAACATTGGTCGCCAGGGCTTAGGATACGAATTCAAGCCTGGAAAGAAGAACAACAGGGGCATCCCTCATATACTCAACACTTCCATATCAGCGCATCATGTCATACAGCCAGACAGGGAGGTGAATACCCTAGGTGATGGAGAAGGTCACAAAAGTCGAATCAAGCCAGACCATGAGGGCCAGCCATTAAACAATTGGGATGCAAGGCCAATCCCAGACATATGCACTTTAAAGTAATATTTAGTTTTGAAAAAGAGAGTGTTTTTCAGTTCACTTGACTGATGTCCAAGGTCATGTTGAGTGTTACCTAAATGTTGGACTTTAATTATCCAAAGAAATAAATATCCAGTTCATTTCATCACATTTTTTTGTTCCATGTTTATTTTCTTTCCTGTCAGCATTTTGATTTATTTCCATTATCATGATCCAGGGAATTTGTTTCCTTCTGAAATCCTCGTCTTTATGAAATTACTTAGCACCCATTAACCGATTCTCATGTTGAAATTAATATGTATGATTTCAATGAAGAGGATAACGAAATAGTGGAAAGGTATGCTAAGATAATTGAATCGTCCAAAAGAGGAATGGGTCCTCATAACGAGGAAATCATAATAATAAATCTGGGAACAGAAAAAGACAAGAAAGAACTTAAGCTTGTGAATAACCTAGAAAACGAACAAATGGTTGCACTTCTCAAAGAATTCATAGACGTCTTTGCATGGTCTTAGCAAGACAGGTTGGGTCTTAGCCCCCAAATAGTAACACACAAAATTCCTTTAAACCCTAACTACACACCTACAAGGCAAAAGTTAAAGAGAATGAGATTGGAGTTTTTCTTAAAAATTAAGGAAGAAGTAGTAAAGCAGATAGAAGCTAGTTTTATTGAAGTTACTCATTACCCGGAGTGGGTGGCAAATATAGCACCTGTCCCCAAGAAGGATGGGAAAGTGAGAATGTGTGTTGACTATAGGAAGTTGAACAAAGCAAGCCCTAAGGATGACTTTCCTTTACCTCATATTGATGTATTGGTACATAACATGACAGTTAACCTTAGATACTCGTTCATGGATGGATACTCAGGATATAATCAGATTCGCATGGATGAGGCAGACAAAGAGAAAACAATTTTTGTCACTCAATGGGGAACGTACTGCTATAAAGTAATGCCATTTGGGCTAAAAAATGCAGGAGCTACTTATTAAAGGGCCATGGTGGCTTTATTCCATGATCTGATACACAAGGAAATATAAGTGTACATGGACATAGTAGCCAAATCCAAGGGTGAAGAAAGTCACGTGGTAGTACTAAGAAAGTTGTTTAAACAATTGAGAAAATACAAGTTTCGTTTAAACCCCAATAAATGCACATAGGGGCTTCATCGGGGAAATTACTAGGTTTCATTGTGAGCCAACAGGGAATCTAGATTAACTCTGAAAAAATCAAGGCTATTCAAGATATGCCTTCACCTCAAACAGGAAAGGATGTTAGGAGCTTCCTTGGAAGACTCAATTATATATCCAGGTTCATTGCCAATTTGACTCGTACTTGTGAACCAATGTTCAAACTATTGAGAAAGCACAACCCTGGAGAATGGAATGAGGAATGCCAAGAAGCTTTCGACAAGGTGAACTCATACCTATAGAACCCACCAGTTTTAATGCCGCCCACTCCTGGTAGACCCTTACTATTGTATCTCTCTGTTCTCCGAACATCAATAGGAGCAATACTTGCTCAACACGAAGAAAACAACAGAAAGGAAATGGCAATTTACTACTTGAGTAAGAAGTTTAATGAATACGAAAGTTGGTATATTTCAATCGAAAGGACATATTGTGCTCTTGTTTGAACTGCTAAAAGGCTTCATCAGTATATGGCTTATTATACCATCTTGTTGGTTTCCATAATTGACCCGTTGAAATATGTCTTTGAAAGGCCTCACTTATCAGGAAGAGTCAGCAAGTGGCAAGCCATACTGTCAAGGTATGATATCAAATACATTACAGCTAAGGCAATAAAAGGAACTGTCATTACAGATCATTTGGCAGATAACCCAGTAAGCGAGCATCATTTGGTGGATTCTGAATTCCTGACGAGGACATTCTAAATGCTGAAGAGTCCGATGACGAGGGAAATTGGAAAATGGACTTTGATGGGGCAACAAATATACATGGAAACGGTCTTGGAGCTGTTATCATTTCCCTGGAAGGAAAGCAGTTCCCGGTCGCCATAAAACTGGATTTTGACTGTACAAACAATATCACTGAATATGAAGCTTACGTTAACGGGCTACAAGAAGCTCTAGCCATGAACATAAGGAAGCTAGAAGTATTTGTTAATTCTACCCTAATTATCTACCAAGTTAAGGGAGAATGGCAAAATCGGGATGTGAAATTAGTGTCGTATCAGAATATTTATCTGAATTGGTCAAAGAGTTCAAAGAAATCTCATTCACGCACATGACCAGGGATAAGAATCAATTTTTCGATGCACTGGCAACGTTGGCCGCTATGATCAAG
Source organism: Ceratonia siliqua (assembly GCA_034509205.1). Lineage (NCBI taxonomy): Eukaryota > Viridiplantae > Streptophyta > Magnoliopsida > Fabales > Fabaceae > Ceratonia > Ceratonia siliqua. The sequence goes on along the minus strand of JASKGM010000001.1, from coordinate 21,132,409 downwards.
TTGGACCAAGGAAGTAAAGTTCAACCTATTAATATCAAGTTTAGCAACAATCCAGCATATTGCCTCAATATCAAACAAGGTGGGGAACAACCATGGTACACAGACATTAAATGTTATATTCAGGCTCAACAATACCCTGAGGGTATAGATGAGAATGATAAGAAAACTACTAGGCGATTAGTTGCTAATTTCCTTTTGAGTGGAGAAATCCTATATAAAAGAGGATATGACTATAAGCACCTGATTTTGTCTAGGTAATTTTTAAAATTTAGAAAAATAACAAAAATGCAAAAAAATTAAAAATGATAAAATAATAAAAAAACAAAAAAAAAGAAGAAAAACAAAAAAAACAAGATTACTTTGCAACCCAATCTCTTTTTTTTGTTTTTTTGTTTTTTGTTATTGTAAGCCATTTTCCCTTCCCCTTAACTCATTTTCTTTTAAGCCCAACATTGCCTAAACTAACCCAAATCTTTAACCCAATCTTTTAACCCATTTCCTTCTTAACCTACCCATCTAACCCATACCCATAAACCCAACTCATAACCTACTTCTTCATTTTAACCTAGCCTCCTTCTCACTTTGCCCACACACATTTTCCTTCTCACTTTAACCTAGCCTCCCTCACACATTTTCCCTCTTACTTTAACCTAGCCCCCCTCTCACTTTTCCCACACACATTTTCCCTCTCACTTTTTTCCTCTCACTTTTCCCCCCATCTCACATCCACTCTCTCCCATTCTCTCATTGTTTTTTGTTTTCTTTCTTCCATCTTCACACACACAACACACCTCCTTCACTCTCTCACTTGGGAGAAACTTTTTTTTTTTTATTCATTCATCATCTTCCTCACTTTCTCTTCTTCCCTCATGCCATTCACCATTTTTTTTATTCTATTTTAATTTTCCTTAATTTTGGTTGGCCGTAAAAGAATCAAAAAAATGGTGAATGATGAGGGAAGTGAGACTAAGAGCTTGGAGGTTTAGTCTATGGAAATTAGGACATTAGTGGAAGATAAACTTCCACTTAAAACTTGAAAGTTTGGGTAAAGTGAGACTAAGAGCTTAGAGGTTTATCCTAAAGCTTCAATGAGGTAACTCATTCATCTTCCTCTATTATTTGCATTATTTTTTCTTTTTATCTTGAAGAGTTTGATGGTGGGTTCTTTGGAATCCAAGGTTCTTGGTTAAAACTTTAACCTTTAAATTCATTTGTTTTCCTAAGGGACTCTTATTATTTTTGTGTGATTTGTGAGTTGATTTAATATTTATTTTATTTG
>JASKGM010000001.1:21102162-21131030 GCA_034509205.1 Ceratonia siliqua | reverse complement strand
ATTATTTTTAATAAATCTCGTTTTGGTCCCATTATTTTTAATAATCTTGTTTTAAACCCAATATTCCTAAGAATTCTATTTTGACCTAGATACTTTTTTTCGGAATTCCATTCTTACCCTATTCTTTAGAGATTTCAGTTTGTCACATAAATTGAAAAAAAAAAAATTAAAATTTGATTAAAGGATAATAAAAATCACTATTTTCATTTCAATTGTGGACATTTAAAGGACATTTAGTAGAAGTTTAAACTTCTCCAAAGTCCTAATCTTCGTGGCATTTAGTGGAGTTGCATACTTCCCAACGTCATAAATCTCACAAACTTTCAGTGGAAACTCATCTTCCCCGAGGTCACTCTTATTTCTTTTTTAGGCTTTCAGTGGAATTTTATTTTCTCAAAGTCTCAATTTTTCTCAGGCATTCAGTGGAGGTATATTCTTCCCAATGTTCCATTCCTATTTCATTTTTTAGGCTTTAAGTGAAATTTTATATTCCTCTAATGTCCTAACATTATCCAATCTAAGATCATACATCTTACCCAATTGACTTATCCAAATATTCCGAACTACGTTGACCTTAATCCCTTTTGGGGTACGTAGGTACTTACTTGGTAAGGTAGGTTTAGTTATTTGTTTCTTCATCTTTGTCCATTATTATTTTATTAATAAAAAGGTGGTAATTTAAATAAATTAAAATTTTAAAGCACGAATAACTTAGGGTAACCATCCTTAGGGATGGACGTTCTGGGGTACCTAACACCTTCCCCACACGTAATTAGACTCTCGAACCCTTCCTCTAGTTCTGAGAGCCAATTTTTCATTCTTTTTTTAAGGATCGCAATTATCCTTCTAATTAATTGGTGGCGACTCCCATTTTCTCTACGTTTTCCTTTACGCGCCCCAAAGTCATAAAGAGATGGCTTTTCAACAGCCGTCACGTTGTGACACTCCCCTTAAGAAATTTCATTCCCTAGGATCTCACTTTCTTGGGGATGATTTTTCATCTCCTTTACCAAACAAGCGGAAGTTTTTTTCCTACCCCACTTTCCCAAGAATGAAAAACATTCCTGGTACCAAATGCCCCCTGAAAGCAATGTTAGGTCTACTTGCAATTAGATAGAGTAGGGAGCCAATCATACCTCTATAGACTTTGATCAACATATTTACCTTGTTCGCCTTTTTCTAATATAGTTGAGCAACCCATAGGAGTTTTGGCTGGTTTTGCTTTGTCTATTTTATAGTTCTTAAGCAACTTCTTAGTGTATTTTGAGTGATTAATGAAGATTCCTTCTTGAGATTATTTGATTTCAATTCCGAGGAAGAAAGACATTTCTCCCATCATGCTCATCTCAAATTCCCTTTTCATCATATCAGAAAATTCCTTGCACAATATCTCATTAGTTGATCCAAAAACAATATCATCAATATATATTTGAACAACTAAAATATCATGTTTTGTGGATTTAGTAAACAATGTAGTATCAATTGATCCTCTAGTAAAATAATGGTTAATTAAAAATGAACTTAATCTTTCATACCACGCTCTAGGAACTTGTTTTAAGCCATAAAGATCTTTTGTTAACTTGTAAACATGATTAGAAAAATATATTTGCTCAAAACCAGGTGGTTGCTTTACATATACTTCTTCATTTAAAAACCCATTTAGGAAATCACTTTTAACATCTAGGTGAAAGAGTTTGAAAACTTTAAAGCATGCCTAAGCAAGTAACATTCTCATAGATCTAATCTAGCAACAAAAGCAAATTCTTCATCATAATCTATACCTTCTTGCTAGTTATAATCTTGAACAACTAGCCTGGCTTTATTTCTTACCACATTACTTGATTCATCAAGTTTCTTTTTGAAGACCCATTTTGGTGCCAATGACTGATTGATATCCAGGTGCAAGTACAAGGGTCCAAACTTTGTTTCTTTCAAATTGGTTTAATTCTTCTTGAATTGCTAATATCCAAGCCTTATCTTCAAGCACTTCATTAATACTTTTAGATGCTATTGGAGACATGAAGGCAATGTGATTCAAGCTTTTGAGTGATGCTTTGGTTCTTGCTGGATCTCTAATTATGAGCTCCATTAGATGAGCTGGAGTTCTTCTTCATTCTCTTGGTACTATTGTGGAAGTCTTTGCTTGCTCAACAGCATCTGTATTTTCTTAAGTAATATATGTTTAAAGCACATTATCCTCACTGCTTTGAGGGTTCTATCTTTGAGTTTCATATTCCTCATTTATGTTTTGGTTATTCATTTTGAAGGTAATACCATTACTGTTATCTTCTTCATCAGAAAAAGCTAACTTTTGTTTGCTTAGAGAAGATAGGTCAGTTTCATCAAAAATAACATGAATAGTTTATTCAACAGTCAATGTTCTCTTATTATAAACTCTATATGCTTTACATGATGTAGAATATCCAATAAATATTCCATCATCAATTTTAACATCAAACTTTCCTAAACTGGAGTGTTGAGAATGAAACATTTAGAGCCAAAGGTATGAAAATAGCTAAGGTTTGGTTTTCTCCCTTTCCATAATTCATAAGGCATTTTCTTCAAGATAAGTCTTACCAAGTATATGTTCAAGATGTAACAAATAGTGTTCATTGCTTCAGCCCCAAATTTTTTAGAAAGCTCTTTGTCACAGAGCATTGTTCTTGTCATATCAAGAAGAGTTCTATTTTTTCCTTTCCACGACTTTATTTTGCTATGGAGTTCTAGGAGGAAAAAATTGTGATAAATGCCAAAGTTTTCACAAAGATTTTCAAAGAATTTGTTCTCAAATTCTCTTCCATGATCACTTCGAATGCTTTTGATAAGATCACCTTTTTCATTTTGTATTTTCTTGAAAATTTTTCAAGTGCATCAAAGTTTTCATATTTATGAGCAAGAAAGAAAACCTAGGTATATCTTGAGAAATCATCAAAAATGACTATGCCAAATCTTTTTCCACCCATGCTTTGAATTCTAGTGGGGCCAAACATATCCATATGTAGAAGATCTAAAGGTCTTGAGGTATAACTATGATCTTTGCCTTTGAAAGAAGATCTGACTTATTTTCCTTTTTGACAAGCTTCACAAACCTGATTTTTCTCAAATTTTATTTTTGGAAACTCACAACTAGATATGTTTTTGCAAGTTTAGAAATCAAATGCATGCTAGTATGACCAAGTCTTTTATGTCACAACCAATTTTCATCAATGGTGGAATCAATATATTCAATTGACTTCAAAGGGATATCCGAAGATTTTCATCAATACTCTCCTAAGGAAATTCCAAATATTTTAAATTATGTTGGTTTGAGAATGAACTTCACTTATATAATTGAGTAAAAATTTTCCTTATATAAAAAAATAATAATAATAACCCAAACACCCTTATTGAAGTTAGAAGGTTGACAAGGAGTATTTTGATTTAGTCAAGCCCCACTTTGTTTTGAATTTCTTTGGTTATTTTTAGACATTTTTTGGTTTCTTTTTTTTTTTTAAATTACATGGCTTTTCTTCAGACACATGTTTGCCTAAAATTGTAGAGATTTTAATCAAAATATCTAAGACAAGAGCCATTATATTTCAGCAACATTCCAACCCTTTCTTGCTTAAGAACATTCTTTGCTTTTCCAATAAAGTTCTCAACAACTCTTTCTCCTCCCAAGTTTCTCAAGCTCTTAACTTCTTCCTCTCCTAGATATGCTCTAAACCACTTCCAATTTTACTCTATTTTTCCTCTCCAGCACCCTTCAGTTGCATCCCCTACATTACTGCTCATCAAAATTTTCATTCTTCTCATCTTTCCACTATAATCAGTTGTAGCAATGAGATAGGTATTTTGTTATGAACAAAATAGCCATTCTTCTTCTACTAAGAAAGACCTCTATCAACCAAAAGTTTCTTAAACTAGCAGCAAGAAGACACAACAGGATAAATTCATCTGCTAGAAGTTGATTTTAAGTTGTTAGAATCGTGAAGAAAAATAGAGAGGGTATACAACAAATTGAATTCTATTTTAGAGGTCCTAAGATCTGTAATAGATAACATTTTTAAGTTTTGAAAATTTCAATTTCTAAGTTGGGGGTTCTAAATTTACTTGAAACAGTATTAAAGTTTTGGTTCATGTTCTCTTTTGAGGGTTCTTTAATTTCATTTTTGACATAGAGCTCAAGGTTCTGATTCTATACTTTGTGGGTTTTATATGGTGTTGGAGATTGAGGAAATTTCCAAGGAGGTACTCCTAGGGTATTCAACCAACAATATAAGAGTGGGAAGTTTCTCTGGCTCCTTACCTCATTCAAGTGATGGTTTGGGCTTATGTTGAGCTCTCAAATTACTATTGTGAGTGGATTTCTCTACCCCAGGCTACAAGTTGTATGAATGCTTTCTTACATGCCATATTAATGATGCTTTATTAAGATTGAAACCTCTCAAATTATGTGTGTTTAATTATATAATTATGGGTTATTTATTAATAAAGATTTCAATGAATAATTAGTAATTAGTAATTATATTATGATGTATTATAAGTAAATTTCCACTTGATTATTTCTATGTTTAGAGAAATGTTGAGGTCTCTAGATAGTAATAAGGGTGTTCTTAAGTGTTGGAATGATTAACTTAAGTAATATTAGTTTTAAACAATTTTATCAATGGAAGTAGTTATTAGATAAAATGATTACTGCAAGAAAATGTTGGAGCAAAATTTTTATGAAATTTGTTTAGTATGAAGTATAAATTTTGGGACTTCATTATATAAATGGTAACTAGTTTTGACTAAGGTGGTAAATTAGAACTTGAGTGACTTTATAAATACTTAAATGTAAGTGTCAAACATTCCTAGATATGTAGTCAAGACTATATGAAAAAAAGATTTAGTTAAATTGGGAATGGCCATATAAGGACAAGGTTGAATTGAGTATTTCTATTAGGATGATAGGAAAAAGTTACTTGTTAGATGTAGTATTGTAAGAGGTTATATTAAGGTTGTAGGAATTTTAGGAATTATTGATAAAATGAGAAATCAAAGTATTTATATGACAAAGTTTAGGTGAGGGAAGAAATAGTGGTGTATTGAGGATAAATGACAAGGATTAGGAATATTATCATCATAATAGGTCTTTTAAATTATAGGCCTTCTTCATAAATATTTTAGGTGAGGAATCAAATGAAATAAATTGATTTATGAAGGAACATATATAGAGCTATGTATATGTTTGTTCCCTTGAACATGGATTGGAAATCTTATTCAATTTACTACGCTTTAATTGAAATAATATAGAGATGTGATAAGCATTATATCCTATGAGACAAAAGGTTAATCAAATTTAATGTATGCTACTAAATGTTCGCATGTGTGTTTTTATGAATTATATCTAATGATGCAACTTTTTTAAGTGATTATCATTGTTCATGCAAATGATACTAATATAAACTATAATGATTATCTTCTTGATTCCACATAATTAGTTGTTTATAATGAAAATTTTGGATTGCGTATCTACTTTTCATGTATTATGCAAATTTACAAGAGTTTAAGTTGTATCTTTGACTATGACAGGATGGCATAAAGTAGGCTACATGGGATGAGTACAGGAATTCCTTCCCCATAAATATATGGCAAGGGACTTTCTTCCTCATAGGTACATGGTAAAGGACTTCCTTCCTCATGGGTACATAGCTAAGGACTTCCCTCCTCAGGGGTACATGGCAACAAATTCCTTCCCACCCCTTGGGCTTACTCCAAATGTACATGGTAATGGCTTCTCCCCATCCTTTGAGTTGGTTCTAGATGAGGGATAAATATATGGCACATGGCCCATCCGTTGAGTTGGTTTCGGATGTGGCATAATTTACATGGAAGTGTTCCCTATGAGAAGAAGCATTAGATCCATCTCATAAATTATAGTTGTCACAAGTATGTGAAGATTATCCATTCCTTTATTTTCATATGTGCAAGTACATAGAATTTATGTGGAGTTTACAAGTATATAAATTTTACATGAAGATACAAGAACATGAAGGTACATGGATTTCATAAGCATAAGCGTATGTAATTCAAAAGAATACGCTTATGCAATTCAAAAAAATATGTAATTAATCGTGGTTCCCTACACCAGTTACATGCTTAGAATTGGGATGTGACAGCTGTCATCATGGATATCAAACATAATGCATTTTGATGATTTAAAGAATACCTTATACGCTTTATCACACACTTATGCTAAGCAGATTATGTTTCAATCCTTCAACTGTAGGGAATAGGTTACCCTAGAAAGCAAGTTATATTCCCCAATTTGATGTAATTATATTTTAATATTAATAAATAAAGAGTTTATTTGTGTAAACTTTATATTCTAGGTATTAAGGTTCCTAGATTCTATTCAACCAAGATACATTTGCGTAAGGGTTATGCAAAAGGAGATATGGAAAAAAGATATATGTATCTTTGGATGAATCTAAAACATTATTCACAGTCACTGAATAGAGCCGGTCACTCTATTCAATTAAGACTATAGTGTCCAAATTACATCCATAGAAAGAATGAGATTCTTTTCTAAGGGAATGATGAATCTCAAATCATTGAAATAATAGACTTCAAGCAATGACACTATCAAATGAATTGTAATCAAGTGAGATATCAAGTTCAAGTTAATACTGTTACTTTGAACTTGAACACACACACATTGCATTTGCTAATGATAGAAAGAAAATCCTAATGGATTATGGACTCGTGTCCAAGACCATTGTGATCTTTGATATACAATGGGCATGACCATTGTGTGACATTGGTAAATACATTGTATGTTGGGATCATATTGGAAGTGAACATCCAGGAACATAAATCCAATAAATGGAGTTGGTAGCATTACATCACTTCTAGTGAGTTCAAGAAGACAAGTGACGTATTTAGGTATAGTGAAATGATGAATTAGCTACTCATAATTTCTAGATAATTTTTAGAAAAGTTCTAAAAGATGTGCTGGTCACTTATCGGATGAAATCTGAGACTAGGGGACAAAATTGACATAAGGGGTAAAATAATAGTTTTACCTTGTATTAATGGATGGCTATGAGGGTTCACAAACACTAAGTTTGCAAATTGGACAAATCAATGTTTAACATTGACTTCTTGTCATTTTAGGAATTATCAAGAGTGCAATCACGAGTCTTTAGTAAAGTGACTTCTTGATTAATAAACTTCAATTATCTTAATGAGACTAAAATAGTCCCAAGTTTGTTGGAGCTTGAAATTCTTATGTCCAAACTGATCCCCCACCTAGCTTTAAGAAATTCAATCCACATTGAGTTGGAATAAATTTAAGACGAAGTTTATTGATAGCTTTTCAACGAATGTCTTAATTAAGACAAGAGTTGTCTCAATGTAGACAAAGAATTATTTTAGGACAAATGTTGTCCCAACTATGCTTGAAAATATGAGAAACATTTTGTCACTAAAGAGACAAAAATAATTCTTACATTAGTTGTCTAAATTAAACAATAGTTATTTAATTAGATAATAGAATTTCAGACAAAAGTTTGTTTGAATTAAGACAAGTGTTGTCTCAATTTAGACAATATTTATCTTAAGTAATCATTTTAATTATACTACTTTAAATTAATATTTGAAATGTTCAAATTAATTAATTTAAAGAAATTGATTAAAATTAAATTAAATCCTCATTTAATTAGGACTTTCGGCTATATTATTGTATTAGAATAAAAATAATTTAATTATTTAATTATTCTAATATTGTTGCAAAGTTTGAATTGTTGAAACTTGCAAAACAACCTCCTCCCCATGTGATGGAGAAGAGCACGCCAAAAAAGAGCAGAATTGATTCCCTCCTAATTATCCTAGTGAATAAAGGATTAGAAACTAGAAAATTTTTAATTGCTTAGGTAACCTGAATTCACTAGGAAACTAAATAAGTCAAAGGGATTTAATTAAATAAAATAAAATTCTTTATTTGAATTTTATATTCAAAGCATGACCAATTAGAAAGCTCCACATGCTTTATTTAAGAGTTAAATAAAATGTTATTATCAAAATTAATAATATGATTATTAATTGATAAATCATTAGATAATTTGATTATCTAATATACCCTATTAGTAGGCATGTGAATCCCTAATGATTAGGGATTGAGTTTTTGAATTACACTCAAATGCTCTCACATGACCTAGGGTTAGCACACTATATATATGCAACCTCTCCCTCTTCTAGTCGTCTAACTAGATTGAGAGGAGAGGGAGCTTTTGTGGCTGAAATTTTATGAGAAAAACACTAAGAGAAAAAGTGAGTTTTGCTTTGAGTGCCTTCGTAGAATTCTACATGCCATTCTTGAAAGGAAAGGGAAGGCTTTCCACTTTACTTTGAAAGCTATCAATTATTTTTGTTTCATCTTTTGTTTTTATTCCAATCACTAAGCCTATTCACCATAGGTTTAATGATTGGCACTTCCTAAAGAATAGGCGGTAAATGTGCCTGGTAGAGAAGTATATTACAAGTTTAAAGTGACTACAAGAGGTATATAGAACTCTTATCTATGTTACTTCTCATACTAGCCGTGGGTTATTTGTTACATGTTTTGTTTATGCTTATTTGCAAGCTTGAATATTTAAAAAAATTTTAAACCCATGCTTGTACAGTAAACACTTAGGATAAACAACTAAATCCAACAATTGGTATCAGAGCCCTTGGTTCATAACTATATGTGGGTATGATGCATGGTTGGTACCTAGAAATCATTTACAATGTATGATTGTTAGTATGATGTCTTTGATATGTTGTTTTTGGTTTAAATTAGATTTCTAGCCATATTAATACCTTAGAGGAATTTCCTTGTATTTTTGGGATGTAACAAGAAGGGTGGCCCCATATTGTCATGTTTCCTTCTTGGTTTATTTTTGTGAATTTTTGAATTACAAAACTTTTGTAAATGACAAGAAGTCACAAATTGTAATATGGAGGCCACGACAAGCCCAAGAAATGTGTGAGGACCTCTCGGTCAAGCCCAAGGCATGGTAAGTTGTTGGAGGCATCCCAAAAGTCCAAGAGTTAGACCAATACAAGGAATGAAGAAAATTAATATGGTATTGGTATTATATTTAATTTTATAATATGTGATGTTATATGTTATAACATGTCATGTAAACTAGTAGGTATCAATCAACCTCACATGCTCATGCATACATTATGTTTTATATTTCAAAATAGTTTTAAAATGATAAAACATAAGAAAAATAATTAATTAGCAAGTTGGCTAATTAGGACTTAATTTTTAAACTAAATAAGTTAGTTATAAATTAATTAGGTTCATGATTGATAAATTAGTTATAAGTAATTAATTTCCAACTAAAGAGTATAGTTAGAATTAAATAACCTAGTAACTAATTAGTCAATTAAAATTACCTAAATTTATTTCCAAACTAATAGTTAGTGTGAAAATAATTAGGAAATACATAAGGAATTAAATCAATAATATTCCTATATAATTAGTAAAAGTTACTAATACAAATCTTATCTAAAAAGTTTAAAAAGGAAATAAAGTTCATAAGTGATTTAGGTTTTCTAAAAAGACACATGTTAGAAAACTTGGTAAATCAATTTAGAGTAATTAATCAATTTAGAGTAATTAATTTAATTAATTAATTAAAATATTGAGTGAGAGAGAGCGCTAGTAATCTTAGAACCCACTGCCTCTAACCGTTAGTCCATTGTCATGGAGTTGATGTCACTCCCTACAGGTGAGCATATACTCAGACCTTGACTAGAATGGATTTCCTAAATGATAGGTCCACCTTGGTGGAACATTAAGTGTGACTTACCATAGAAGCAAACTCAGTAGTACATCTAGGTGTGATCAAATGGTTGGTTAATACACTCAGCATTAACCTATCAATATACTGCATATAGTAGCTCTGTTGATAGATTAATGGGCCAAATAAAGGTGCTCCTCAACTATGCTAAGTATGAGGATACCAAGTACCAAAGTTGAGTGGGAGGGTCCTAATTTACCTTGTGATAAGTATTCATGGCCCATAGTCAATTGCTTATTGCAGAAGGTGAATAATCGTCGAAGAAGAATTAATATGCTCATGCATACATGCATCATGTTTAAAAGTCCATTTAATGGCTATAGCTTACTAATATTAAATGTGCTTATTATAGACTATCCCTTAATCATGAACCCCTTGTCTATTCACCGTAACAAATGCACCATAAACAGTGAGAGTTATGTGGAGTGGAAGAGAAACCTCAACTTCCTTTTAAATTATGACAATATCACATGGGTCCTTTTTGAGCAAGCAACCTTTGATCTGACTCCTAACTTGCTGCCAAGAAAAATCGAGTATCATAAGAGGTGGCATGATGCCAATGCTTTAGTTAAGTGCTATATACTAGCCTCAATGACCAATGTGTTGCAACAGCAGCATGATGGCATAGAACATGCCCCTGACATAATGTACCATGTACAAGCTTTTAAAGACCTTAAGCAGAAACTAGGAGAGCCAGTAAGAGAGTACATGCTTAAGGTAATCTCCTGCCTTAATAAGGCTAAGCTACATGAGGCTGAGATTGATTCAGATAGTCAAGTGTCAATGATCATTCACAATCTAAACCCCCAATTCTTGCAAATCAAGTTGGACTATGAATTGCATAGCAAGGACTATACCCTTAGTGGGTTAATGAATGGCCTGCAAGCTGTGGAAGAGGTTCTTGATATTAAGAAGAACCCAGAGGTAAATTTATAGCTGTGGAGCCTATGAAGGCAAATGGGCCAAGCAAGAAAAAGAATGCCAAGAAATTGGTTAGGCTGAATAAGAAGCCTATGAAAAAGAGGGCTCAAAAGGATAGCACCAAGGGAAAGTGTTTCCACTGCAGTGCTAAAGGGCATTGGAATAGTAATTGCAAGGCCTACCTCAATTTTGTAAAGAATAAACAAGGTACAAGTTTTCTAAACATGTTGAAGCCTTTTTAGTGGATGATTCTACTAACACCTGCATAGTAGATTTTGGAGTTACTAACCATGTTTTTAATTCTTTATAGGGGTTCCATACAAAGAGAAAGCTGACTGAAGGTTAGTTCCAGAGGAGGATGGCAAATGGCGTACTAGTCTTAGCTCGAGCAGTGAGAGCCATTATCTTGCATTTTTCAAATAACAAACTATTAGTTTTAGATAATGTTTATTTTATTTCTAGACTTTGCAGAAATTTGATTTCTATCTTTTGTTTAATAAATTATGGATATTCTATTTCTTTTGGTTGAGATTACCATTTCTATGGATGGAATTTTAATTTATTCTAGAATAACTAGGAATAATTTATATTATCTAGAACCAATTAACTGGACTATAAACGTTGCAAAAATAAATTCACCTAAGTCTAAAAGAATCAAGGAATCTAGCATAGATAAAAGTTAATTGTGGCATTTACGATTAGGTCATATTAATCAAAAAAGGCTAAGCATACTAGTAAATGATGGTACTTTACCAGACATGATAAAGTGGTCTTTACCAATTTGTGAATCCTGTATTGAAGGTAAAATGACTAAATCATCCTTTAAAGCAAACGGCATAGGATGCAGAATATTTTAGACTTGGTACACACATATGTGTATGGACCAATGAAAATTCACACTAAAGGATGTTATGTATATTTCATAACCTTCATTGATGACTGCTCACGATATGGTGTCGTGTATCTAATGCACAACAAGAGTGATTCTTTTGAAAAGTTCAAGGAATTCAAAGCTGAAGCTGAAAAATAGTTAGGCAAACCATTGAAACAATCTCTATCAGATCGAGGTGGTGAGTATTTATCTTGAGAGTTTCAACAATTTTTGGTCGATAATGGAATCATTTCCAATTTATCAGCACCCATAATACCTCAACAAAATGGGGTTGCTAAAAGAAGGAATATAACTCTTTTAGAAATGGTGAGGTTAATGATGTCCTATGCTACATTGCCAGAATCGTTCTAGGGATATTGTATACAAACAGCAGCACACCTACAAAACTTTGCTCCATCAAAGGCAGTGCCTAAGACAACAAGGAAGCTGTGGACAGAATGTAAATCTTCCTTACGCCACTTGTAAACTTCAGGGTATCCAGCACATGTGTATAAGCCTGAGTCCACAAAGATTGAACTAAGTTCAGAGGTATGTTTGTTTGTAGGATATCTTAGGGGTACAAGGGGATGCTACTTCTATAGTACCCAGGATAAGAAGGTATTTGTTAGTGCAAATGCAACCTTCTTAGAAGAGGATTCTGTGAGAAATCACAAACCTCGCAGCAAGATTGTTCTTAATGAACAAAGTGATTGGTCAGAATCTAAGGATGATTTTGATGAAGTCATAACTGGTGTGGATTCAAAAGTTGAATTTGAACCAATGGCACTTTGTGGTAAAGGGAAGGTTATTAGACAACCTAACAGATACATGGGTCTAGGAAAGCACACGGTGGCTCTTTCATATAAACCTGAACCAGATCCCATTACATATGAGGAAGCCATCAACGATGTAGATGTTGTTCATTGGCAAAAGGCAATGAAATCAGAGTCAAAATCTATGTATTCTAACAAGATCTAGACTCTTGTAGATGCACCCAAAGCAATAAAAACTATTGGGTGCAAATGCATCTATAAGAGAAAGAGAGGAGTTGATGGGAAGGTAGAGACCTTCAAGGCTAGACTAGTAGCCAAGGGTTATACTCACAGAGAAGGTATCGACTATGAAGAAACTTTCTCGCCAGTTGCTATGCTTAACGCCATCTGGATCCCATCGCTATGTATCTTGATTATGTGATATGGTAGATAGATGTCAAGATCGTATTCTTGAATGAGGATCTTGAAAAGCACATTTATATGGCTTAACCAAATGGTTTCATTGAAAATGGTCAAGAGCACAAAGTTTGTGAATTGCATAAGTCTATCTATAGACTTCAACAAGCCTCGAGATATTGGAATATAAGATTTGACAATGCAGTCAAGTCTTATGGATTTCAATAAAATGCAAACAAACCATGTGTCTATAAAAGGATACAAGACAGTAAGTCTTCTTGGTACTTTATATAGATGACATTCCACTCATTGGGAATGATATGGAAATGTTATCTAAGGTAAAATAATGGCTGAATCAATAGCTTCAGATGAAGGATCTAGGAGATGCTAACTATATTCTTAGGATCCAAATGATAAGAGATCGCAAGAACAAGCAGATAGCCTTGTCTCAAGTGACCTACATTGACAAACTGTTCACAAAGTTTGGCATGTAGGATTCCAAAAAAGGTTTCACACCCTCTAGGTATCGACTCAAACTTTCTAAGGAGCATTCACCTTCGACTCCTCAGGAAGTTGAACAAATGAGATGGATTCCCTATGCCTCCTCAATGGGAAGCCTCATGTATGTTATTCTTTATGCCAAACCAAACATCTGCTATGTAGTTGGTTTGGTTAGTAAGTTTCAGTCAAACCCTGGCATAGAATACTGGACCATGGCTAACTGTATATTTAAGTATCTTCGTAGGATGAAAAACTACATACTAATGTATTTTGGTAGTGACTTAATTCTGATTGGGTACACTGACTAAGATTTCAGTCTAACATTGATTCTAGAAAATCAACATCAGGCTTTGTTTTTACTTTGGGTGGTGAAGCCATTGTTTGGAGGAGTCTAAAGCAATCTTGCCTTGCTGACTCCACCATGGAAGTAAATATGTTGCAGCTTGTGAAACTACAAAGGAAGCTATTCGGTTGCTCAAGTTCCTTAAGGACCTTGAGGTGGTTCCAGTGCTGATAAGGCCATAACTCTCTATTATGATAATAGTGGAGCTGTGGCAAACTCAAAAGAACCACGAAATTATAGAGCATACAAACACATTGAGAGAAAGTATCATCTCGTATGGGAAATAGTACAATTGGGGAAGTAGTCGTCACCAAGTTATGATTGAAAGGAATCTGGCTGATCTATTCACAATGACTCTTTCACGAAAAAGCTTCGAGGATCACTTAGAAGGATTAGGGATTAAGGATATGTCATACTTGCTTTAGGGCAAGTGGGAGATTGTGAGGAACAGGTTGCCCTAGAAAGCAAGTTATATTCCCCAATTTGATGTAAATACATTTTAATATTAATAAATAAAGAATTTACTTATGTAAGCTTTATATTCTAACTATTAAGGTTCCTAAATTCTAATAAACCAAGATACATTTGCATAAGGGTTATGCAAAAGGAGATATGTATCTTTGGATGAATCTAAAACATTATTCACAGTCACTGGATAAAGCTAGTCACTCTATTCAATTAAGACTGTAGTGTCCAGATTACTTACATAGAAAGAATTAAATTATTTTCTAATGGAATGAAGAATCTCAAATCATTGAAGTAGTAGACATCAGGTAATGACACTATTAAATGAATTAGAATCAAGTGAGATATCAAGTTCAAGTTAATACCGTTACTTTAAGTTTGAACTCACACACATTGCATTAGCTAAAGGTATAACTGAATGCAATGTGTCCATGACCATTATGATCTTTGATACTATGGGCACAACCATTCACTAGGTGACTAACTAAGTCAAAGGGATTTAATTAAATAAAATTATTTACTTAAATTTTACATTCAAAGCAAGACCAATTAGAAAGCTCCACATGTTTTATTTAATAGTTAAATAAAATGTTATTATCAAAATTAATAATATGATTATTAATTGATAAATCATTAGATAATTTGATTATATAATATACCCCATTAGTAGGCATGTGAATCCCTAATGGTTAAGGATTGAGTTTTTGAATTACACTCAAAGGCTCTCACATGACCTAGGGTTAGCATACTATATATATGCAACATCTCCCTCTTTTAGCCGTCTCACTAGATTGAGAAAAGAGAGAGCTGTTGTGGCTGAAATTTTGAGATAAAAACACTAAGAGCAAAAGTAAGTTTTGCTTTGAGTGCCTTCATATAATTTTACAAGCCATACTTGAAGGGAAAGGGAAGGCTTTCTAATTTACTTTGAAAGCTATCAATTATTTTTCTTTCATCTTTTGTTTTTACTCCAACCACTAAGCCTATTCACTATAGGTTTGATGGATTGGTACTTCCGAAAGAATAGGCAATAAATGCGCTTGGTTGGGAAGTATATTACAAGGTTAAAGTAACTACAAAAGGTATGTAGAGCTCTTTTCTTTCTTGCTTCTCATACTAGCTGTGAGTTATTTGCCTGTGTTTTTGTTCCACCTGTTTGTAAGCTTGAATGTTTTAAAAATTCTAAAACCCATGCTTGTACAGTAAACACTTAGGATAAACAACTAGATCCAACACCACTAGATAAACATATTCAATTGTAGAGGTTGAGTTTATAGGGATATTACCAATACCAATGATTTTAAGCTTGTTGTTGTCTCTAAATGTTACTACTCCTCCTTCTTTCTTCTCAAGGAAGTAGAATTTGGTGGCATCCCCTGCCATGTCCCTTGAGCAGCCACTATCAAGATATTCATGTATCTTGAACTCAAGCACGCCTATTAACAAATGTTCAACCAACCATAGATTCCAAAATGCTTTGGGTCTTGGAGTGTTAGTAGTTGTTCCTTTGAGTACAAAAACACCTTTAGGAACCCATACTTGCTTAAATTTCTTACGTGAGTTCTTTTTTAGAGCACAGTTTCTAAGAAGATGACCATGCTTACCACAGTGGTAACAAGCTTTGTGATTCCTTACTTTTTCTTTACTTTTGGCAAAGTATTTCTTTGGTTTTCTTGGAGAAGATTCTTTTTGAAATTTCTCAAGATGAGATGAATAAAAACCTACACCAGTTTTGTCAAAGGGACTCTTTTGCATACCTAGTAGTGCATCAAGTTTTTCTTCACTAGATATGAATTTAGAAAGATAATTTCTTAAGGACTCGACCTTTTTCTTAAGGATTTCAATCTCAGCTTCAAGTACACCATTTTTCATTTCTAATATGTCTTTTTCTTTTCTTATATTCTCTAACTTGGATGAGGTAGTATGACACGAATCTTTAAGATTAGTATACTTTATGCCTAATATATTATAACTCCCAAAATCAAGTTGAAGGCATCTTGTAATTCATCAAATGAGTATGAAATGTCATGATTATTTACCTCATCCTCTAGTTGATCATAAACCATGAGACAAAGGTTGGTAGCTTGCTCTTCTTCATCAAATTCACTTTCAGATGAGTCCAAGGTTTCATCTTCGCTCCATGTAGAGTCCGCCATCATGGCTCTCTTTTTCTTGCTTTCGTAGTCCTTTTCTTGAGGAATGAGAAATCAGCCCTAATATTCCCTGACTTTTTGTATTCATAGCTGGTGATTTGATCCTTGAGTTATCACCTACCAATAGAATTTGTTTTTCTTGTAGAACTTGTACATTTTTCTCATGAGTAAAGTAATATCTTTCTATTTTCTTTCATCGTTTGTTTCTTCATCAGCTACTACTTTTATAGTGATACTTTTTGTTAGTATAGGACTTTCAACTTCTTCTTTCATATAATTATTTTCATAAGCAATCAAGTTACCTCGTAATTCATCATAGGACATTTCATTCAGATTTCTTCCTTCCTGGATGACTACTATTTTGGCCTGCCATCGCTTGGTGAGTACTCGAAGCACTTTTCTAATCAACTCTTTATTGGAGTAGGTTTTTCCCAAGGCATCCAGGTCATTGATAATGCTTGATAGTCTTTTGAACATTTCTTCCATCTTTTCGTTGTCTTTTATCTTGAAAAGTTCATAATCATGAACTTGCATATCTATCTTGATTTCTCTAACTTTAGCAATTCCTTCATAGGTTATTTGTATTTTCTCCCACATTGCTTTTGTCGTTTTGCATATGGATATATTTCTATATTCTTCTGCATTAATAGCATAATACATGAGGTTGATTGCTTTAGCATTTTTTTCTACCAGCCTGATGTCTCTTTCTGTCCATTCTTCTTTTTATTTTTCCATGACTATGCCATGCTGAGTTTTAGTAGGAATATAAGGACCATTCTCAATGACACGCCAGACTTGATAGTTTACTAATTTGATGAAGATCTTCATCCTTTCTTTCCAATATGTATAGTTGTTGCCGTCAAAGAATGTTGGCTTGGTGGTGGAGTTTCCTTCTACCATGTTGCTTGGATTCATGTTGTAAATAGAGAGACCAAAGCTCTTATACCAATTGTTAGTTCAAATAGGGTGAGTACCCAAGAAGGGGCGTTGAATTGGGTACTCTACATTTTCAAAAACTTTCAAGCAAATAGAAATTTTTTCTTAAAGTAGTAATTGAAGAACTTGGTTGCTTTCTTAACAGTTTTCTTCAAACATCAGTTTTACTAAAGCAAGTATTAATATTGAGAGCTTAAGTGTTTGAGATACAAAACTATAAGCCTTAAGATAAAATTAGACATAAGATTTGCTCAATAAAGAATTCAGTTGAGAGAAAAAGTTCAACTTGGTTTTAAAGCACTTTGAGTAACCAAGTATTGAAAATAAATTGAGCAGGCTTAACATTAAAGAGTCTAGGCAAAGGAAGAATCGCACCATGATGTATAGTGGTTCAGATCCAATAAATGCAAATCTTATATCCACCCCCAAGCACAAAGCAAGGGAATTTCACTAAATGGGTAATAAAATTTATAGGAACAAGCAATCACAACTTTTACAACCAAACCCTGGTCAATCACAAGCTCAAGCACTCATAACTTTTTACTACCTCCCTGATTAACCTTACAACCACTAGGTTTTTCCTTAACAAGAACCTAGCAAAACTCCAACGCAAGCTCAAGCTCTCACAACTTTTTACTACCTCCTTGGTCAACCTTACACACTAGATTTTTCTCACATGTGAACCTAGCAAAGCTCACAATAATATTTGGATGGACTTAAGTAAGCTCAAATTCCCTCAGATGACTAAACTCAATAAAGCTCAATGGATTGTAGTATGTCTTGATTTTTAGCTCAAATAGATAGCATATTCTTTTCTTGCTCTAGTATGTTATATGCACTTATCTTGATTAAGTCTAGCTTCTTATACTTGAAAAAATTGAACATTGGGCTTTTAGCCGTTGGAAGATAAGACGTGAGTTTAGAATGCAGCAGGAATGTTTTCATATTGATCTTTGTTCATGATAAGAAGGCTTCTATGTCTGTTGTATAATGAGTTCTGATTATCTTTGACATTTGAACACTTTAGCATCTGTTTCAAATTCATTTTCTTCATTTCAACTTCGCAGATTTTGAATATAGTAGCTATAGTTCTATTATACTGTCAGTTGCTCTTATCTTTTGGTTTCCATTCTACACAAGTAAAATGTGTAATAGTAAAGAGTTGTCTTTTCAAGGCATTACCGCCTTTTGAATAAAATATTATAAAGCTTATTTTACAAGGAAGCCTTTTCAAAAAAAAATATTCTAGAAGGTATGTTATCTTTCAAAACTGTTTATGAACTTTTTAATATGAACTTCAATTCTAATGAATAGTAAGTAGCCTTCAATACACAGCACAAGTGTTTTGATTTATTGATATTGTTTTTGCTTGCTCGTTTCCTTGATGAGCTTTGCTGCTTACTCAATTAAGTACTTGCTCAATCAAGTAACTTTGTTTTTTTGGTTTACCATTTTGACTTGCTTATTTTAGTTGGCCATCAAAACCGTTTATCTATGATATTCTCTCAACAAAATTGAAAACAAAAGTGTTACTGGGGAATTAAAGGACTAGGATCCGGTCATGTCGGTGGCTAACATGATCGGGTCCTATTAACCATGGATTGTCAGGATGGGTCAGGATATGGCTTCAGGGTGATTGATGGAAAAATGAGAGCATCATCTTGGCCATCCAAATGAATGGACAACCATGATATGTCTAACATGACAGCCACCAACATAACTGGATCCTAGCCCATAATTAAAAGCGTTGCCTAAAAGTTAAAAAGTGTTGTAAATCACAACCAGAAGTGTTACCTAAACTATCAAAAGTGTTGCTAAAGTAGTAAAAAAGTGTTGTCTAAACCCTGCAAAATGAGATGAAAAGTGTTGCAAACTGTCTAAAAACCATTTCCTATAGTCGTTGCAAGCAGGTATTGCAGTTGCTTGCAAAACCATTACCAAAAACGTAACCAAAGGTAGTGGGTGAAAAACCAATGCAAAACCATTGCTGAAAGTATAGGCAACGCTTTGGACACTTTAGGCAATGGTTTTTGAGCATTGCATATCTGCCAAAATGTTGTAGTGTTTCTTTCTTTTCCCTCTTTTGTATTCTTGATCTCTCTTTTTCTTTTTATTTACAGCACTTCAATGATTTTAAAAAAATTTCACTGTTAATCCAAACAAAGTATCTCTTTTAATGTTTGAAATAAGATTCTCTAATCAATAAATAACGCATATACTAATAGATATTAATAAAAGTAGTTGAACTCAATGAGTTAAAAATTCACTGCATGTATTGATCATTGAATAGAAAACATGATAACATATAATTCATTGATTAAAAACCTAATGACGAACATAAATATTTTACAAAAATTTGTCCTTTTCTTAATGTTACAATTCATAAGCTCTTAAATATGTATTTTTTTTAAAGAAAAATTACACACCCCTAAAACTTTAGGGTGCACACAAGCTGAAAAAAAAGAAACAAAACATTCTAACAATTTCTGTTTCAAAGAATAAGAAAAACACATTTTCAAGAATAAGAAAAACAATGAAAGAGGCAGGAAGGGGAAACCACCTGATCAAAGCGCTAGTGGCAAAACTCTATCGGTGGCTATTTATGAATGTTCTGTCATCATCCATGACCACAACAAGATGATCATTTAATAATAAGTATCTTGTCACATTTCCTATCTTGAGGTCATGAATATCTCAACATCTGATATGGAAGAAAAATTAAATATCAACAAAGAATTGGACATTGTTCAAGCTACCAAAATGTAAAATGTATAAGAATAAATCTGTCTAATTACCTCTAAAATTGTATAATAATGAAAATAACCTCTCTCCGATATTATAAAAGCATATTAAAATGATGTCTTATAATGACACTAACAAATAAAATAAAATCTCATTAACCACTATTTTAAAATATGATACCTTTGTAAGCAACATAATTACATAATATATCCAATTGATCTAGTTCCTTTGGACCAAAGCAATAAACCAAATTACACAAAATAAAACCAGTGAAGAGCTCCACCATCGATAGTGTCAAAATGAGCCAAACCCAATGAGTCGGTTCGTTTGACTCATAAAAAATGGTGGATTAGGTTGATAACATACCAATCCCCTTAGAACCAAATCAAATTGACGTAGCTCACTTAACCCATAAGTTTAGTGGGTTAGGACTGGATTGGCTCGTTGGACATTCCACCATTTTTTTGGCTCACTCATAACTTGTATAATTTTTTCATTTTTAATCTAATCCTAAGATATATGAGATTTAAATGCACCATGACATATGTGTACTTTAATTATTGGAATTTATATAATATTTAAGGATATATTTATAATATGAATTATCATATAATATTATTTTGTCTAGTATTTAGATTATTTGGATATTATTTTTTAATTTTTTAAGGACATTTAAGAATATTTGATATAAATTATCATATAATTTAAGATTTGTGATTGTTCTATCAATTTTATCATGTTTATATTGGGTAAAACTATATTTTTATTAACTATTAATCGAAGTATGATTTTACCTTATTTTTAAAAATTTATAGTATTTTTAACTTTTTATGGACCAATTGTTTAGCCTAAGTGAGTTGGGTTGACTATTGATTGACCCACCAATATATGGGCCAACTCAAGGTATAACTGCCTTTAACAACTCAATCATCGACATGGGGTTTCTCGAATGGCCCATGTCTCTAATAACTACCTTTAATTAATGGTTTCTAAAAATCACATTCTTTTCAAACTTGAGTGTACTTCCCACCATTTTGGTCGACTATTCGAGAGGTGACCAAAATACGCTCATGAAGAGACTATCGAGAGCTCAATTTAAGCACATTTATCATGCTCTTCTAGGTAAGTTAATCTCTCTCCATCTATACTGAAATATTGTTAATACCTACCTAAATACTATTAATAACAAAATTATTGTACATGATGAAATTTTGTTACTTTGTAATCGTCGAATGACGCGCACATCACTAATCAGCCTATGGACGACCTATCATGGTCATACATAGTAACAAAATCCCATCTTGTACAGGATGGATCCAGGCCCCATCTTGTACAGAATGGGATCTAGGTCCCATGTACATAAAACGTGAGAACAGTTACATGTCCTTTTTTTTCTTGGGTGGGATTCATGTCTTTTGTTACAATATCTCACATACAAATATTTTTTACCAGAAAATCACATTAGCCAAAACATTATATATGCCAATAGAAAACCTTAAACTGCATTTCATAATGAAACAATATACAGAGGTTGCATGTAACAACCACAAAAAGATGCTAATTACTAGTCAACCTAATTTCCAATTGCGTTATTTCCAGCCTACTTCTACAGGTAGCATAAAATCTTTCTGACGTGAAATTTATCCTACTACACTGGTACAACCCTGTGTCTGTAGCTAGCAATTAATAGACTGTCCAGTCAAGGAAGAACAGTAATTCTCCAGCCAGGCAGAAGCAGATTTGAGAATGCGAAGCTCACCGCCTAGGAGATCCCAAGCAATTTTACTTCTAACAGGAAGTTCAGCAAAAATGGAGGGAGAATTTGAAAGCTCCAATGACTGCACACAAATGCCGAATGCACACTTTTGTGTCAAAACTAAGAACAATAAGGTCTTTTGAGGAATAGAAATAACATATGGAAAATAAATATACTCTTCAAAATAAGATAAAATTAGCAATCTAACTTAGTCATTAGGAACAAGTGCCCTCCTAAACTAGATGACATTTCAATTGCAGCCTCGTTTCACAGAATTTTAAGGTAACGTCCTTAAATCTTTACCTGAATAGCAGCATAGCGCTCATCAATTAATTGGGTGAATAATGATGACAAGGTAAGGTGTGCTTGTATCTCTTTGTTGATATTGCATAAAGGACGCCTAGCCAGCCTACCATCAGTTTGTGCAGCCTCCATGACCAAATAATTAAGTTCTGATATTTGATCAAATACTAATTCCATAAGTGGATACTGTTAGGTATAAATTAAGTAACAAAAAGTGTAACCACTGTTGCTTTTAAAAAATATATATTAAGCATACCCTGATCATAGCTCCATCAGATAGCCAGACACTGGCAAGTATATTGGCAAAATTTTAGAGTAACGACACATCAAGGCATGAAGCCCTATAATATGAATATCACATAGGGAAAGGATTACCAATTTTTAACATTCACATTCCATGCAGCAAGACACATATAAAGCTTAAGGCTCAAGATATAATACAAGATAACCTATGCCCCATATATGTAAGGGCAGAGATATGCCCTTGAAGATTCGGGCATTCCTCTCCAAACAGACAAAATGAACAATCCCAAGAACTTTTGCAACATTTCAGAGTAATGACACATCAGGGTATGAAGTCCTATAATATGAATATCACAAATATGGGAAAGGATTACCAATTTTTAACATTCACATTCCATGCAGCAAGACACATATAAAGCCTAAGGCTCAAGATATGGTACAACATAACCTATGCCCCATATATGTAAGAGCAGAGATATGCCCTTGAAGATTTGGGCATTCCTCTAAACAAACAAACTGAACAATCCCAAGAACTGTGCACTGCCACAAGATTTTCTCCTTTTGTTACCGAATGCTTTGAGACAAATTAGGAGAAGCTACTCCAAAGTACTAGGACAAACCCAGTTTTCACAAAATATACCAAAAAGATTATACCAAAGATGGTTCACTGCAGGACAATGTAGGAATATGTGAGATAAAGTTTCTGAACCAAATCTACACACTACACACTATACACGTCAACATAAAGAGTTGTGGGCGCCTACGAATCTGTAACAACTCATTTGTATTAATTCTATTCAGTATTGTTGTCCAAACAAAAGCTTTGACCTTAGAAGGAGCTCTAGACTTTAGAGTTTTAAATTGGCTTATCAAGAAGAAACCGTTCCTTAGAAGGTAAATGAGTAAGGAACTGACAGTAAGATTTGCAAGAAAAAGTTCTAGATGGATAGAGATTCCAAACTCTCATATCTTGATTGGATGAAAAATGGACAGAATCAATTAGAAACAAAAGGGACAGAAGCTCACTACATTCTGTGTCATTCAGATTTCTGAAAAAATAGAAATTTCAAGAGATATTAGTATTCTCAACAATAAAAAAACTCTGGATGCCATGGGTGAATTGTGTAAACATGATAGCTGAAAGAGGGTAGGGAAGGATTTGGAAAAAGGGATATTTCCCACCCAGACATCCTCCCAAATCTGATTTTTCGGCCATTACCCAACTTCAAAGAAATGAGTGGTCTAAAAGTAAAATATCCTTGCGAAATAAATTTCCAAGGACTCACACGAGTTGCCCTCACTGGTGCATTGGCATCATTCTTTCTATTTTAACTATTATATACTTTCATTAATTCAAAAAAAAAGAACAAAAATAATTTATTTTGATCCAGTATCATTAAAACACCAGGATCAGGGCAGTAATATTAACAAAGCAGAAGCACTTTATTCTGTTAAGAGTCAATAAATCCCCTTTTCATTTTAAAGTAATTTCCATCTTACTAAATCCATTAGAATCAGTACATATAAAGAAATAAGAATCAATACAAACTTGATTGTGAAATAATTCACAGAATACTTCAAGCATTTCACATCTTTGGTTGTAGGCACAAAATATTGCTGCAAGAGTTCCACCTTCACGTCATGCAGAGGATCATGCTCAGGTATATCTAGCTGGATCTGAACCTGAGAATGGTCAAAATTATCAACCATGGATTGCAAATAAAATATCAATGACTGATAAAGCAACAAGCTTCATAATATTTATAGGGAACTCAAACCTGCACGCCCAGACATATGAGGACATAGAAGGATAGGTAGATGAGAGGTTTGCTGAGCAAAAGGATGGGATAGGAATATAGTGAGCTTAATTTAAAGCTGAAACCATGTCAACCATTAATATGCACAAACACACCCATGTGTTCACTCATATGCCAACAGTTTACAAGTACATGCTAGGGAGGTCAGAAAAGGACTCCATCTTCCTTCGTCATACCCTCCTAAAGAATATTGAACGTCACCTAAAAGTCAATTACAAGGAATACCTGATCATAAATGTTGTATGCAAGTGTAAAACCAAAGTCCAGCATCAAGGTAGCATTAGAAAATTTTCCATATCTTATTAGTACCTAGAACAGAGAATGCAGAAAAGCATCTAAGCCACAGGTAATTGTAATATCAGATAGTTATTCTAAATCAACACAGCAAATTAACAAAAGGCACAGTAAGAAAAAATATATATAATATATTTCTTCATCACTTTTACTGTCATTGCAACTACGTTTCTATAGATCTCTAAAAGAATATATATGATTTTGATCTTCAAATTCCAGGAATCTCATTTTTAAGCTGAAGAAAGATTATACCAACTTTATCATTGAGCTATCTATTAATTCAGTTGGTCTTCTATAATTATTTTCCACATAGGAGTATTTTTGAAGATAGATTCCCCAACATAGTAGCATTCCCAGAAGAAATACATGTTTACATTCTCAATTTTTTATTCAGGAATATTTCACTTATAATCTTTCTACAGAAAATTGCAACAATGATATAGAACAGTACAACAACATTAAATGCAGTTCTAGAAGATGTTTAAACAATCAAGAAACAGAAAGAATCAAGTGGCAAGTCCTTAAGATATTGTATTACTGGATAACTCCACCAAGAAAAATAAGGGAAAAGAAACAGGGAGATGAAGGACAGGAGATAACAGCTATCCCAATAAGTGTTATATGATTGTTGAGTAAGGTTGTAAGTGACAAAAAGAAATTAAGTATAGTCAAACTTCAAAGCAGGATATTACATAACAATTAAATATACAAGTTTTCCGAATGTAGAAGTAGAGAAAAAGCTTATTTTATAAGTTACAAGAAAAAAGAAAAATAATAGAGAAGAGAACCAAATATACAGTTTCATAAGGGAGTACATGTAAAACCACTTGACAAAAAATTGTGAACTTAAAACATTTTCTGACATATTGTTTCAGCACTTCCCATTCAATTTACACGACCACTCAATCGTATGGACCATCCAAAATATAGTTTAGCTAAGAAAGGATTCAATTAAACAGTATATGACCTGTTCACCAGGAGCATAGTCACGATCAACAATGACCTGCACATATTTGAAAAGGTTAAACTAAGGCTCCACTTGTTTGATCAGAAAATAAAATTTTTTTTTAAGAAAATTTTTCTTTGAAAACTTTTTCTCAAAAATATATTTACATAACAAAATTTTCTATTGTTTGTTTCCTTCAAAAATTTCATGTAGAAATTTTTTGTTTCATTTAAATTTCATGCGACAATGGCAGCTAGCATTGGTGTCAAAGTAGGTACTAGTGGTGATGGCTGTGGCAGTATCATGGGTAAGACTTTTCAAAGAAAAAGAAAAAGAAAGCTAAAGCTTGACTCAAGCTCGACTTATTTTTAACATTCTCATTTTAGCTTTAACTTGGCCTAATAGAAACAATTTAAGTTCAACCTTGGGTCTAAGCTTGACTCGTTTTCAAAATTTTTAATTTACATCTACATGTGACCCAAATACCTGATCCTAGGGTCGTGCCAAACTCATTTTCAAAATTCTTAAATAGTCCCAAGCTCAAGCTCAAGCTCAAGCTCAAGCTCAAGCCCGATCAAATAGTTGTGGTGACAATGATGATAGTGGAGAGTGGTGGTAACTAGTAAGTTGGTAATAATGGGTCTAAACAAAAATTGGAAATGGTTTCCTTACTTATTTTTGAAAACAAAATTCCCTGAAACATTGAAACAAAATTTATATTGTCGAAATTTTTTTCTAAACAAACACTAGAAAACTTTTTACATTAGAAAATTTTTAAAGCAAATTTTGAGCACCAAATTCCTACATGGTGCCAGAACACTATTCACTTCTTTTTTCCTTTATAAAAAGTGATTATTTTGTTATAACCATAATAGAATAACCACTTTTTATGACTAAATAACCACTTTTAATAAAGGAAAAACAAAGTGAATACTGCCCTAGCACCAATTAAGAATTTGGTGTCTATGGGGGCACCATGTAGAAACTTGGTGCCCCATTAGGCACTAAACAATAATTTAACAAAATTTTTATAAAGAAAAATTTTCTAGCGTAACTAATGTAGGCTAAAAGAAAAATAAATCTACATAGCAAAGGATTAAATCAGAACAGTTGAGGGGATTGTATGTCTTCAAGATGGCAAAAGCAAGAACAATATAGCATCACATAAGAATGATTGTATGTGACAATTGTGAGTTATTAATATCCATGAACATGACTACAAAAGCTGACTTTTATCTATAAGAAAACCACCTTTTTTATGATAAGAGTATGCTTTTACTTAAATGATCATTTTAGAGAGACTCCAGTAAGTCAGTAACCATTGTTTGATTAGATGCATAACAGAAAAGTGGAGGGGGAGAGAGAGAGAGAGAGAGAGAGAGAGAACTTCTGAATATTGTTTGTCATCATAACTCATTACAATTGCTTCTGAAACCCCATAATGGTTTAAGAAATCTGCAAATGGAATCTGTAAAACAATCTTAGAAAACTAATCATGGATCAAACTTTAAAAAATAGAAGTGGCATCATTACGATGGCAATACCAGAGATAATCCCTTCATGCTTTCCCATGCTCGAGAACCAACTGGTAATTTGACATTGAAGATGTGAAATAGGACTAAGGTAATGAAATTTAGAAAATCAATGGAATATAATAGGAAATGATCTTACACAACTCAGTTTGATTTACGATACACCACAGAAAAACATATGGAATTAGCATGATCAGACTCAGGAGGGTGGTATATATACAAGAAAGACAAGGCACAGAAGATAATTAAAAAAACCATCAAACAAGCAAGGCCCCAGAACCCCACTGTAAATCCATTAAAGAAATCCTCTAAGGAGTTCCACAAGTGGACCTCCAAATGGAAGCCATATAGAATAAATTATCCCACAACTTCCATTGGCACTAAATACTTCCATGTGGCATGAAATATCCTCAAGAATTTTAGCATTGCCCTACAACCTTTCTTGTCCTTAATGTCAATACACCAATGGCCTAACTCCTCCTCAAAAAACCGGTTTGCAAGGGGGAGGACTGCCAAGTCTTATATACAACACTTAAACAACCTACCCAGGCGATGTAGGACTAACACCCTCCGGCGTGCACCCACCAAAGGATGCCTAGCCATAAGTCTGAACCAAAGCTCTGATACCATGTCAATACACCAATAGCCTAACTCCTCCTCACAAAACCGACTTGCAAGGGGAGTGATTGCTAAGGCTTATATATAACACTTAACTAACCTACTCAGGCGATATAAGACTAACACTTACAAAATCTATAAAGCATAGTTGGAGAAACCATCCAATATTTATGTTGTGGCAAATTCAATGCCCACCCGAAACTCCAAAAAGCCAACACAAGATACTCTCAACAACTAAGCAGTAGTAGATGACTGAGATTCAGAACTACTAAAGCACATAATCTCAAGAGAAAGAAACTTGTTTGGCTTATGCTTTGAAAATAGTCAAAAGTATTAAGCCTATTGAGTATTGTACGTTAAGTAACAAAAGGTATTTAGGAATCCATAATCAGGCCCTTGTGCTAATGTATTATTTATAGAACAACTTAGAAGAATCCTAAGTAAAGCAGGAAAATAACTCTTAACTTCTATTGAAATACCAACTTTACTACTACTAGACCCTTGTGCTAACAACTTAGAAGAATCCTAATTAAAGTAGAAAAATAAGTCTAACTTAACTTCTACTAAAACACCAACTCTACTACTAATAGAATACTAACTTATACAAAATCCTAACACTGTATACCAAATAAAGGACTTATATTCCAAGTTCCAACAGAACTTAGACTTCTACAAAAGAATATTAGCAAGTAGGAAGAGGAATAGTTGGGTTTAAGTAACCTTGTGTCCAGAATCTAAAATAGAATTGAATAAGTTGACAACAGAACCAGTTGACACAAATGCCTTTGGCTATATTAACTCTTATGAACAGCAATACTACTCAGAAAAATAATAATAGATAAAAATCAAATAAAATTTAACATTGGTTATAGTGTGACAATTCTCTAAATTGTTCCAAGTATATCACAAAATAAAATGTTAGAAAGGAATATAAATTAACCCAGAAACTGGGTAATGGGTTTTCTCACATTAAACAACCAGATTAATCAGAAAGGTGATCCGTAAAGACATACACACACAAGGAGGGAGGGGGGAGAGGGAAAAATAAGCAAGAAGAAGTAAATGGTAATACACCACTGAAGTTAGAATGAAAATTTAAATTCTAACACTGAATAAAGTTATACAAATAATGATTGTAATAAAGACACAGATTATCAGATTATAATGGGAAGCATTGTTGCCTTCAAAGACATCAACGGTGAGAAACTTTAAACAAATTACAACTTCTTACCAAAAGCAACTAAACAGAAAACAACAATCTTAACTATCTTTAAAAATAATTTGATACAT
This sequence comes from Ceratonia siliqua, assembly GCA_034509205.1. NCBI lineage: Eukaryota > Viridiplantae > Streptophyta > Magnoliopsida > Fabales > Fabaceae > Ceratonia > Ceratonia siliqua. Next base: position 21,102,312 of record JASKGM010000001.1, on the reverse strand, counting down.
GATGGACCCCAGCCCTTATTGACTTACGCTAGAAAAAAACAAGGGTATACTGGGAAATGCACACCTTGTACATGTGGCAGAGGATCCGAGGAATGTGGAAGTGGAAGGGAGGAAGGAATGAAAAGGGGAGTGGGAGCAGGGGACGGGCAG
>JASKGM010000001.1:21052558-21102062 GCA_034509205.1 Ceratonia siliqua | reverse complement strand
AGCTGTTATCTCAGCAACCAGTTTCCTGTCCTCATCAGCCATGGCAGAAATGGGAAGAAAATGGAATGGCAAAAATATTCAAAATGAAGAAAGTGAAATTGCAGAGAGACTCAGACAAGTGCTCAGAAGCACACCACAGATTCAGAATATTGCAAACCAAATAACAAATAACCTCTGGAACCTTGGCAGTTAACGGGCAAAGCAACTGTTTTCAGCTAGCCCGACCACTTGCCGGCGAACATTGACCTCCAGCGAGCACAGACAGCGCCGACCAACCCTCCGGCACCAGCCCCAGCCACCGGCGACACTCCTTGGCCGCTAACCACGCGACACTCGCTTGTCGCAAATTACCTCCTGCTATGCGCGTAACACCTGCGCATGAGCAGAGCAGAGGAGAGGAAGAAAAGGAAGAAAGGGGGAATAGGAGCGGAGGAGAACTTAGCTCAGAGGAATCAAATTAGCTCTGATACCATGTAATGTTAAAGGGAGGAAGGGAGGAAGAAGAGTTCAGAGAGTTGAGCTCCTTATTCTGTAGCCGTAAAACATACCCCTTAGGGTTGGCTCAACACTATATTATATAGGAAATCATATTACATTCTAAAGGACAGTTTTACCCTTACAACATACAGGGATAGACAATAATACCCTAATACACTAACACTAACAGCTCTGATACCAAATTGTTGGAAACCCAGGAAAACAGAGAACTAACTGAAGAACAACACTGCACTTCTATATTAAAATTAACAAACAGCCTCACAAACACACCAGTAGTTCCACACTGTTACAGAATAACAATTACACAATTACTTCCACAACACCACATTGACACAGTAGCAACAACAGAACTAGTACTTATGACAATACACAATAGTTCACTGGAATTACAAAACACGTAACAGTATACTATAGGACAACACCGATGATAACTCCAGCACTTCAAGTGGCTGATCACACCCAATCCTAGCAATTCAAGAAGCTAGGGATCTCCCTCACCCAATTCCCAATTTCTCCTTAACCTCCCTTTGTCCTTTCCCCTCTGTATTTATCCTTCTCTCCCTGTTGCATAACTGCTTGTCCCCCATAACTGCTTGTCCACTAGTAACTGCTATAATCTTAGAGGTTCCAACAGTATCTCTCTTCTGATCATTAAGCCACACGTGGACAGGCAGAGAAACAAGAGGGCAGGGGGCAAGGAGGGGAAAGAGAAATAAGTATAACGAACCAACAACTCTCTTAACAATGCTCTCTATCTATCTACCTTTCTATCTATCTATCTCTCTCTGCCAACACTTGGATTTGGAGGGCATATTAACAGAATACTTTCATGTGGTAAGGAAAATATGAAGTTTTGGCTTTAATTTAACAAATTTTCCAATTACATAGTTACATGATCAGATAATTTTTGGTCAGAATATCTGAGTCCCTGACCATGTTCTGGTTGATAGGAAGGCTACATAAATGTATTTAATCATGTTAAGCATTTACAAGAATTAGTTTTCAAGAGCATCAGATAACAGGCTTCAGTATCATCATAGTGCAAAACATAAAAGGGAAGGGGGAAACAAAAGCTAACAGAAATGTGACTGGCATTAGGGTAAGAACTGCTCACACACTATGAAGAATTTAATTTTTTTCCTCTTCGAATATAAAACTCACCTCCTTCATGACAGCCTGACATGCTGCCATTTGCTTGTCATCTTTACAACGAGCCAAAGCTCTTTCAACATAGCCCCGCAAAGAGTTGGGAAACATACCGGGCTGCAAAAAAAAATTAATAAACTATTAAATCAACAGATAAAATCATCGCCAACTTGGTTGCACTGCCAATTTCATTTACAAAAGCCAAACATTCCTGAAAACGCAATACTGTTACTAAAAATTAGGCAGTTAACTCCAACTTTGGCTACATTAGCCTTTCCATGAAATGTTTCCAAAACAAGGTTCTTTGCCATATTAACCTATGACTAGTTTTGCAAACAAGATAAAAGTTAGCATGCATATTAACATAAACATTAGATCAACCAGAAGCTAAACAAGCTTCAGTAATTGAAATACTTGACTTTATATAAAGATGGAATTAATTAAAGTATATAAATTGAATGGGTGATAATAATCTAGTATGCATTATATGGTGTCAGATATCAGTCAATATTATTGTTGGAGAAGTCTCACCTTAAGTATAGAATTGACAGCATCGTTAGAGGGTACTTTCTCAGTTGCCTTTGGCAGTGAAACACTGATATAAGCAGGTTTTGGTGCTGCACTGTTTGTAGAACTATCTTTATCGGTTTTGGGCAATCCCAAAGTCAAATTTGAAGCAATTCGAGGGTTTGTTGGAATCTGCAGTTTGCTTACCCTTCTCATATCCATAGATGGTGCATTTTGAATGGGAGTAGGGATCACCTGTTGAGGAGAAGGAAATTGTAGATTGGTTCCTTGAGAAGATGCAGTCTTCTGTTGATCCTGAAATTTATCATAAGAAGATTTTAAATCCAAAGGATTTTGATAGTTTGGTTGTATAGTATTAGTGTGGTGAATTTGAGAACTTTGGACTCCATGTTTCCAGTAACCATCATGAGCACCAGATGTTACAGCACCAGGCTGACCACAAAAGAAAACAAAAGTCAGTAAGTTAACCAAGCAAGAAATACTCCAAATTAACAAACAAACCAAATGCAAGATTCTCGTGGCATCAAAACCAAATAAGATAGTTATGTTCCCAAACATATATTGCATATCTATTTGTGCAATGCCATGTCCCAAGCCCTGTATCCATGTCCAGTGTTAATACAGTAAATATCCATAACATCCTCAAATTTTAGTAGAATTGGGATACAACAAAAAGTTACAGGCACAAGATTATAGATCAATTTTGTAAAGCATATAAGATATATCAGAATACACAGAGCTGTATAACCAATGCGCCTTGACATGTATAAATAACAAAGTAGCATCAATTTTGCTGTCCTCTGTCTGAAAGTAATCTCCAAACCTGCAAAGAAGGCATGGCAGATGAGCTAGACTCTGGCCTCCAAAATGGTGCATATGATTGTGGAGGCTGGCTATTGGGAGTTACATAGCCACTAGTAACTGCAGGAATAGGACAGCCCAAAGTAAATGAATTAGCGACAGATAAGTTCTCCGTTCCTGGTGCACAACTAACTTCTGTTTGGTTGTAATAGTCTGCCCACTGCTTGTATTGTTGCTGATACTGCAGTGAAGTACTTGCAGTACCAGAACTATAAGCACCCGCAGAATCTGGGGCATAATTTGTATACGGATGAGACGAATAACTTGAGTAATTGCCATTATTCCTCACAGTAGTCTGATTTCCATAGCCATTGTTTTGGTAACCTCCAGGATTCTGATAATCACCAGGATTGTAATAAGTGCTTGAATAACTTGCAGATCCAGCATAAGACCCAGTATTCTGAAAGGAGGAAAGAGGCGGATAAGGAGCACCTGTGTTTTGATATGCTCCTACAGGCTGTGAATAGGTATGATTAGGTTGCTGCTGATAGCTGTTATAGTAGCCCGAGTATCCCATGCTGCCATAACCATATGGATTAGAAGAACTTGGGTATGATGCGTATGCATTGTAATCTTGCAGTACATTAGCTGTTCCCGAATTTGATGAATTACCAGCAACTGATGATGTATTTTGACTATCTTGAATGCTTCTTCCTGGTGGCTGTGTATGCTGATCATATTGATAGGGGGGATTTGAATAAAATCCATTCTCTGTGGAGCTATGGACAGTCCATGATACAGCTTCAGGCCCTGTCGTCGAGGGAGTATATGAGGAGGAGTGCTGTTGGTTTGCATCAACATGCCGATTCTACCAAAAAACAAAAAAGATGTTGCGCATCATAATTAGCATCATCAACGTGAAGAGCAAGAACTGATCAAAATATATACAATTAAATCCAAAAAGAAGTTTAGTAAGAATTGTACGTGCATCAACTGATACAAAGATGAGAAAGCATTAGGATCCAAACATTGTCCAACATAAAAAAAAAGGCAGCAAGGCAGACAATAAAAACTGAATAGATGTACCGATATATGTATAATAAAGAAATCAAATGCAAGTGTATCAGAGCAAGATATGATCTCAAGTATGCCATCTCGATCATGCAATCAGATAATAACGAACCACACATTGCATATAGCACAACATTTGTGAAGAAAACTTTTGAATAGTAATTAAGCACATAGATTTGAGATTCAAGATTGTGATTAGTATTTATGACAGGACCTCACCTAATAAATTTGATAATAGTACTTTGCTTAGTCTAAGCTCAGTTCAATATGAACATTGCGAGATAAACATTTAGAAGGTACCTGAACAGTCCTTTCCAGAAAAAAAAATGTTACAATTCAGCAAGGATCTGCTATAGCAGTAATCATATCCTGTTGAGTAAACTATAATTTACTTAAATGAAAAAAACAGTTTGGAATATAAAATATATATATATATATATATATATATATATATGACTGCAAATCATGTCGTACACTAGTACTTCCATAAAGCAGTGAGTTTTCCATGGACAGATGGATAAGAAAGAAGAACCTCTTTTTTAAACAACAATGTGATAGTAAATGCTCTCAATATTTATAAACTACAGAGGCCATACTTTCCTGTAAAATATAGAAACTGAGCCCAAGAAAATTCATAAAAAAACAGATTATACGCATTTTAAACATAATTTAAAGAATCGAAATGAATGTACAAGCATGGCAGTCAACAGAACTCTTGCAACAACTAATATGCTTAAAAACATTTGCTAACTACAGACTGATGATGCAAATTGCCAATTCATCGAAAATGAAGGCCTATTCAAAGACCACAGATTGATGGTGCTTTCCAGGAAAGATGATGCAATCATGGTGGTACTGTAAAGATTCTCTAAGCAATCCATACAATTTTATAGAACACGCTCAAAAGTTTCTTCAGGAAACACAAATGAACCATTGAAATCTGCTAAAATAATAAATTGTAGCTCTAAACAGCATACGGATTAAAACAGAAAAGTTCAAAATAAATATAAAGACCCACTAATTAACATTACATTTTCCAAACCCATGTTATAATGCCCAATACTGTTTCTTTCAGAAGTCACAAACTTTACATTTATGCAATCCAGTAAGACAGACCAAAGCTGCTTAATAGATTTACCTCAAATAAATGGGACTCCACAGGAGCTAAGGTCTCAGTATTACTTCCTTCCTTCGTCATCTCTCAAGCATCCTGATTGACCAAAACAAAAGCAAAGTAAGAAAGCACACAAATTAACTTTAAAAGATCAATTACCCACGAAACTTCTCTCAAATTCCACAAAACCCTAATTAGCTCATAATAAATTGCAACAGTTCTAACCTGCGAAAAGCTCAGAGAAAAAAGGGCAATAACTTCATCGAAGCCGAATCGGGGGATCAGATGCACATCGGAGGAACCAGAAAAACAAAATTTGGGAACAGAGAAAAATTTAGGAAAACAACCAAAACTAAAAACAAATAGCAAGATATTTATGAATTATTAAAAGGGTAAAAGAAAACGAAAGTAGGCAGTGATTTTGCAAAAACTGTTAAAAGGATTATTTTCCAAAACACCGAGGAAGGGGATTTGGAAAAAGATTTTTCTGTTTGGTTCGTGAGAAAAAAAGAGGAAGGAGGGGGCGACGCTTCAAGGGAGTGCGAGATGGTGGGGTCGGGAGGACTCGATATTTGGCGGTATAGGAAGATGATTATTTGGGATTTTAATAGCAGTCACGCTTGGAGGGTTAGGGATAATTTTTTTAATTTTTTTATCATATATGAATTAAATAATTTATTTTTATATTTATATTTATTTATTTATTTATATTAATTTTTTATTTTAATTAGTATATGAATTAAATATATTTTTTATAAATTTTTTTATATTATAATATTATATTTAATTATTTAAAATATTTTAACTTATTTAAATCACATCATTTTAATTTAAACAACTACGTTTTTATTATTAATTATATATAATATTATTCAGTAATATATTATTAATGTAAATAGTATCTAATTAATGTATATATATATTCACTCTATTATTTGGTTATAACTTATAAGCTTAAATTTTTATTATGTAGTTTAATTTAAATAATATTATATTGAATAATTATGGCCAATATATATGTTGCACCATTATGACTTGTTAAAACTTCTTAAGTATAATAATTATGTCATATAAATCAACGCTAAGTATTCATAACCAGTTTAGGCCATATATTTTAATTTTAATTATTTATAAATTTCTATATTTTATTATGAGAATGGAAGAAATTAAAGATACCAAATATTGTTGATCGTAATTTAATTAATTTAGAATATGTGTTTGCGAGTAATTTTTGTATTTTATTATTTTTTTAAATTTTTTTGATTATGTCATTTTAAGCCTGTTTAGGCCCTGAAATCCTATAGGGTCAGGTTAAGGCTTTCAAATAGAGACCCGACAAAAAAAGGGCTTGACCCGGCCCGGACCGGCCCGTTTTTCTTGTAACTCGAGGAGGGCCAACCCGTTTTGACAGTGCTAGATTTTAGCAAATTTTGTGCGTAAATATTAACTCTTGAAACTGCCTAGTAAATTATGTTGTTTTGAACGATTTTTGTTTTATTACTTTTAAAAATAATTTTTAAATAATAATTTAATAAAATAAAAAAATAAAAAATTGTTTGAATAAAAATCTTTTTCATTAATTATTTTTTGTGTTTTCTAGAAAATAGATAAAGAAAACGGGCCAAAACACAATTGTTTAGAACTATTTTTGTGTTATTGTTTTTTAAAATAGTTCTTAAAAACAACTCTAAAAAATAGTTTTATAGAACAAAAAAATAAAAAATTTGCTTTGATAAAAATATTTTTCATCAGTTATTTTTCGTATTTTTTAAAAAATAAATGATAAAAATAAGCTAAAATAAAAAAAAATATTTTTATTTTTTTATTTTCTAGTTACTGTTTTCAAAAACAGTTTTTAAAAATAATTAATAAAAACAATCACCTAAACGTGCAGAACAAAAAACAAAAAAAAATTGTTTAAAAATAGAACCAAACACACTCTTAGGAGTGGTATTGTTTTCTAATTTTTTTAATTTTTTTAATTTTTTAATATTAATTAATTATTATTTATATTTTTTAACTTTTTTTTAAATTATTTACTATTTATTTATAATTTTTTGATATTATTTATTTATAAATAAATAAAATTTAAAAAATTATATAACACAATAATTAATTAATAGAAAAATTAAAAAATATTGATTAAAAAAATAAAAAATAGTCTACAGTCGGTCTGTCGCCTGTTTTGCAGGCATAGGCTAACCTTCTCCAATAAATTAATAATGAGAGAAAAGATGGCTAAACGGACAGAATTTTGAATGGTCTTGTGATATAAAATTTTTTGGATTTTTTTTTTTTTATAGAAGCAGAGGGGCCGCCTGGAACTCCCAAAAAGCTGCAATTTTAAAAAAAAAATTATTATAGTCGTTGATGGAATTACTTTTAGAGATATTTATTTTATAAATAAGTAAAAATGTTATTTATTTTTGAAATAAAAAATATTGTTTAAAAATTAATGAAATTAAAAAAAATTTTAAATAAATATATTCCTTAAATATTTTTTTAAATTTTTTAAAAAATATTTTTATATATCATTTTTAATATATTATATGCTTAAAAGTATTTTTAAATTTTGACATTTAAACTCAAAATATCTATTTCTTTTAATAAAATCACTTATGTGTAATATTTAAACATTAAATACTTAGTAGGTGTTTGAATGAGCTTATGTTTTTTAGCAGTTATTTTAAATAAAAGTGTTAATTTTAAAAAAAGTAAGTATTTGGTGTTTAGATGTAATTATGTAAAAGTGATTTTAGTGAAAAAAACATATTTATAATGTTTAGATGTAAAAATATAAAAGTATTTTTGTGCAGGTAAAATTACTAAAAAAGATATGTAAAAATATTTTTTATATTGTATTTAAATTTTAAAAATTAATTTGTTAAAATTAAATTTAAAATTATAAAATATCATTAAGAATGGAAAAATGTTAACAATGTAAAGGTATTTTTAACACTAAGATTTTATCTCTCTTCCGTTCAAAACTGCTTTTAACTAAAAGTTAAAAAAATGAATTTCTAAAAATAACTCCTTTTCAGCTTTTTTTTAACAAAAATCACTTCTGCCTAAAAGATATTATCAAACACCACTTTTGACCAAAAGTACTTTTTTAAAAAAAAAACAAATTTTTTCATCCAAAAGCAGAGGCCAAACGAGCCCTTACTTTTGAATAAGTGCTTAAAGTAAAAGTGATTTTTTTAAAAAAATTAGGTATTTAATATTTGGATGTAATTATGTATAAGTAATTTTAAATAAAAAAATAAATATTTTAAGTTTAAATGTAAAAATATAAAAATATTTTTAAGTATATAAAATTACTAAAAAATATATATAAAAGTATTTTTTAGAAAATTTATAAAATATTTTAAAGGTATATTTATCCAAAATATTTTCACTCTCTTTCATTGGATCTAATTATTTTTAGACAGTATTTTTTTACTTTAAAAATAAATTATATTTTTTATTTATTTTTAAAATAAATACTTCTAAAAATAATTTTATACAAATTGTCAAAATTAAAAAAATAACTTAATTTTTAAAAAAGAAAAAGTAGCTTTGAAGCACTCCCAAACGAGTCACGGATGCACACCGAAATGTGTTGAAGAAAAATTAATTCAGATGGTTAATTAAATTATTTAAAATGTCTGATGAAAAAAAAACTTACATGTTTTTTTTTTTACTTTTCTTATTTTTATTTGAAATAAATATATAAAAGAGAACTTTTCAAATTTTAAAATTTTATATCATAATTATACAATAATTTAAATAGAAAATAATAAATACATACACTAAGAGCATATTTGATGATCTAGTCATAAAGTAATTCATGCACAATATTTATAAAAGGGGAATGCTTTTTGTAATAATTTATTAATTATAATATATTACCTAGTTATTTATCATAAATTTAGTTAAATTACATCTCATCGTTTACTTGTGTATTAAATTTAATGGTTTTAAGTAAGCTTAATTACACATTTGATCACTTTATTATACAAAAAGTTTCAAGTTAGTCTTTTTATGTTTAATTTAAACAATATTACCCTCATAATTTCTTTAAAATTTCAATTTAGTCCTCCATCTAACTTTTATTAAATTTTTTATTATGTGACTGTTAACTATCTTACTTAGAATAACTATTTTACATGTATATTGATTATTTCACATATCAACCAATGATAATTTCACATCATATTTTTTATTCACAATCTTATTTCATCTTTCCCTAAAATCAATTGTACATAGCAGCCTCTCTTCCAAACTCATTGTTTCTCCCGTAAACATAACATATTATATTCAGAGCATAATGTAGTCATTCCAATCAAGAAAAGCATAATGTTAACAAATTAAGAGCCAATGATAAGATGGCAACTAATTCATTAGGGACATTTTATATAATTAAAAAATTATTATCAATTATTTAATAAATTTAGATATTATTATTTTGTAATTAATAGGGTAAATTCCAAATATTCTCTTATAAATTTTATTTTAGCATGTATTCTCTTATAATTTTAATTTTGACAATTAATAGCTCTAACTTTTAATACATTACAAATAGTCAATTCTATTTAAAATGTCATAAATATGAGTTATAATTAAAATTTTAATTTCATAAAATTATCAAATTAAAATAATTTTACTTAAAATTTTAATTCAATTGATCTATTTTTTTTATTTTCTTTTTTAATGAGTGAAATGGAGTATTTGCTATATGTTAAAAATTTAAGTGATGAATTATTAAAACAAAAATCACATAGAACATTTACTAAATGATGAAAAATAAGAAAATTATTTAAAAACTTAATTAATATTACTCTCAATTAATTAACGAAATTGTGTGTATAATAAAAATTTAAAAGAATAATTTTGTTTTTCTCTCACCCATTAATTGCTTCGTACTTAAAGAATGTTTTGTTCTTATATGGCTTTTACTTCTTGAATATAACCAAAAATACAATAGGACATAAAGGCATAAACAAAAAATAATTAATGAAAAAGAAAAATTAAAAAAGAAAATGAATAGAGACGTAAAGGGAGACAAGTGGGGCCTATAAAAAGCAAGAAGATAAAATTAGATTTTGAGTAAAAAGTGTGATATGAAAATTATGTTTGGCTTATGTGTAAAATAACAATATATATGTAAAATAATTAGACTAGGCAAAAAGTTAATGGCCACATCATCAAAAATTTAATAGAAATTAGATTGAGGGACTAAATTAAAATTTTAAATTATGAGGGCATTGTTTAAATTGAAAATATAAGAACTAAATTGAAACTTTTTATATAATAGGGGGACTAAAAATATAATTAAATATCGATAAAACTGTTAAATTTAGAATAAAATACTCTCTCTTCCCCTGAAAGATACTTTAATTACCTGGCACTTTCCTCTATCTTAAAAATATACACGACATTCCCCTATAAATTAATAACAAGTTACAACTAAATCTAATTTTAAAACTGACATTAAAGTTGACTGTTATTTTTAGTCAAATGTTTAAGTTTTTTTAATATGACTAAAATACCCTTTTTTCTTTATTTTTTTCACCTTCTATTATGAAAAGGACATTCTCCTGCGCATTACCATACTTTTCTTGGTGCATCCCTTCATTTAAAACTAGCATTATGTCTAAGTCTACCAGTGGCAATATTACATCATACACGTTACCCCATCATTTCCCAATGCATGCCTACCTTTCTTATATTATTTTAACTTTGTTGATGTTTCTAAAATTATAATTTGAGTGCAATAATTCACTAATGCTAACTTTTGTCTTTGTTTTTTAAATTATAATAAGAGTTTAATAACCATATCAAAAGAAGAAGAAAAAAGCAAGTTTATCTTATTTAGTAGGAGTTTCCTTCAGTTGTTAGGGAAACAAAACAATAGAAACCATAATGTCAATGTTCAAGTGAAGTATTATACGATTATATCCATAAATGAGTTTGTGTAAATATCAAAAGTCATCTTTGTTCTCTAAGCTTGAACAAAAACCTAAAGAATAAATGGTGGAAAAGAGCAAGCAAGTTGAAACATTATAGGTGTATAAATCCACGAAAGCAAATAAGATTCAATGCTCCTTGACAATCTCTTATATATATAAGAAATTTCACAAATAGTTAGAATGACAATCTTTTAATTTCATTTACTATATTTTGTAGCTAAGTTTAAAGTTTAATATGAAATTTCAAAATTTTATACCGTCTAAGAATTAGGTATGAGTAATAACAAGAAGTTATTGTTACTTTTGGTTATACTATATTCTTGTTTTATATATTATCCCAAGTGATTTTATATGCGTAAAGAACAAATTCGTTTGAATGAAAAATATTTTAGTTTAAAATTTAGACCCACCTTATTCAAATATGTATAACTAGGAATGTGTTCTATCCTAATTACTCATAAAATGGAAATTTCTTCTTGCAAAAGATTAATTAATTCCATCATAGAAAAATTTTATGCAAAATTTGAGAAAGTAAATTCAGAGAGTGATAGATAATAAAGGGTTTGAGGATACATTTATTATTATACTTTATAATTTTAATTTCTTAATTTGTTTTTTCAAAAAAATACTCTTAATAGAATATTCCTAACGGTGTTAAATAAAGTAGAGCTAAGTATATATTTTCAAAAAAGAGGGAAGGGGTGTATAATTAAGACATCTCTTAAAGAAGGGAAGAGTATTTTACCCTTAAATTTAACACCTAATTAAATGGTAAGATGTAATTTGACTAAATTATGATAATTAAGTATGCAATATGTTACAATTAATAAATTAGGAAAAATATTACAATGACAAATAAAGATATGAGTAGAAAAGTGTAAATTCTCCTTCCTAAATTTTATAAAATATTTTCTTAGCTAATCATTATTATTCATCTTATCTCACATGATCCTATTATATAATGAGTGGTTAAAAATTTGCGAGATATGTGAAAGTTAGATTATATAAGAAGATGTCACGCCCTGATTCTAGCCACGTGACTGACGTAAGAAACTACTGTTCGAATAGCATCCTACCAGCTTACAAGATAAACTTTATGAATTATTGAGACAAGGACAAGTACAAACTAAGTATTACTCAATAAATGAAAGACAATCCTAAGGAAATTCCTCAAAACTCTTGGCAGAGTTTCCCCTAAACTTTGTCATTTCCCAAATACAAACAGCATACAACCAGGTGGACCTAGTATTTCTACCATGGCCCTACTACTGATTCCAACATAATTTTACTATAATAGTCTCCACATTTTCATAATCATTCTCATTGAAAAGAAATTCTATATACCAACAGTTACAAAGAATATCATACTACTAAAAAGAAGTTATAAGTCAGTGAGATTCATTCTCCCATTTATATCAATGCTCTTGTACCACTTCTGATGAAAAAATATTCCTTTTACCATTCTTGTCAACTTGATTCATGGGTACACAATACTTCACATATAAATTTCTATTCATCCTTCAATCAACCAGCACACTTCCATAATAACATTCGAAATCATTTCTCCTATCTCAAATAGTCAAAATTCTAAATAATCAAGAACATCAGTAATAAATTAATAGTTTACTACCATAATTTATAAAGTACTTTGAAATTATATATATACTCCTAATTTAATCTATTTAGCACTTTTATAATTATTCTCGAAAGAAAATTTTCTATAAATTATTCTAACAATTTAAAGGAGTAATTATACTATACATATTATATCAATGTAACAATTCAGGCATTCAAAGAATCAAAGATAAGTAAGTCCACTAACTAATTGAAGATTGGAACACACCCCACAAGTCCAAAATGACCTCAACATTTAATAATCCACTTGGGGTCCAAACTTAAATGAGGCTTTCTTGAAATTTCTTTTTCTTTAGTGGTGATTTATAACCCCAAAATGTAGAGTTTAGTTGGCTAAGAGAAATACTTCCACCAAAGCCTCCTAGATGAAGATTTTCAATGATCTTAGGATGAAAGAAATCCAGCTAACATTCTCTTATTTCGTTAGTAAAAGAATGTTGCTTCAACAATACTGCAAAAATTTCTTCTCGATAGCGTAGCATGTCTAACAAGAGGAACCCAAGGAAAAATACTATTGTTAGACGAATATAACCAGTAGGAAAAATTGCTAAAGCTATAACGTTTTAAGCCAAGATAGGGAAAGAAAGTGAATGATGTAATAAGATAGTGGAAATTTGGTCAAGAAGAAAGAGAAGAATGGTTACCCGAGAAGCTTCCTAAATTTCCTTCTTTTTTTAGCTACTGCTGGTGCTTCTTTCGTATGGTAGGAGATAGTTCCAGAAAAAGAGTGTAAAGGGACGTTTGGTACCAGGAATGTTTTATTCTTAGAAAGTTGACATTCCAAGACTGAGATTTCAGAAAAATTGAAAAGATGTGTTTAGTTACCACTTAATTTTCCTAGGAATAATATGATACATTCCTATTCCTATGTTTGGGTCACGTCCGTGACCATTTGTTTCATGTAACATATTCCCAGGAATATAAGCAGGTTTTACAGAAATATCCTTTGATTACTCTAGGAATAGATCGACATGAACCGCATTCAGAATCAATAAAACTCAAATTCATAACCACATTAGAATGCTCAGTAAAATCATAAGCACATGTGTTGGATCTAGTTATTTACCCTAAATGTTTACGGTACAAGCATGAGTTCTAAAATTTTTAAACATTTAAGCTTGCAAACAGGCAGAAACAAAACACATAGGAAGTCACAGCTATAAAGAGAAATAAAATATATAAGAATTTTACATACCTCTTATAGTCACTTTAATCTTTAAATATACTTCCCAACCAAGCGCACTAATTAACTATTTTTTAGAAAGTACAAATTCACGAAACCTACGATGAATAGACTTAGTGATTAGAATAAATTAAAATATGAAAGAACAATAATTGATAACTTTCAAAATTAAATTAGAAAGACTTCCCCTTTGTTGCTCTTAGTGTGGCTTGTGGAATTGTACTTTGAAATCACTCAAAATTATTTTTCGAAACTCACAACACTCTTACCTTAAGAGAAATTTGAAATTTTTCTCTCAAGTTTCCTTTTTTTTTTCTCAAGTAAGCGGCTAGTTAACTCTTCTCATTTCAAATATTCACTTGTACCGCCACAAGAGAGAGATATCGCATATATATAGTATGCTAATCTTAAGTCATGTGAAAACATTTGAGTGTAATTCAAAAATTCAATTTCTAACCATTATAGATTCACACGCCTACTTATAGAGAATATTAGATAATTAAATTATTTAATAATTTATCAATTAATAATCATATTATTAATTTTAATAATAACATATTTTATTTAATAATTAAAAAAATATGTGTGTCTTTTAATTGATCATGCTTAAATTAAAATTTTAAATAAATGAATTTTACTTAATTAAACTTCTTTGACTTAATTAGTTTCGTAGTGAATATAGATTACTTAAGAAATTAAAAATATTTTAATTTCCAACCTTTATTCACTTAGAAAATTAGGATAATTAGGATAGAATATATTTGACAATGTCAAAGACTAATTTTGCTCCTTTGGTCATACACCTCCCATCACATGGGGAGGGTGTTGTTTCACAAGTATGAACAATTCAAATTTTACAACAATATTAAGATAAATTAGGATAAATAAATAATTAAATTAATTTATCCTAATAAAATCTTATAGCCAAAATTTATAATTAAATGTGAATTTAATTTAATTTTAATCAACTTCTTTAAATTAAATATTTGAACAATTCAAATTAATTTAAAGTAGTTAAACTAAACATAATTACTAAGATAAATGTCGTCTAAATTAAGACAATATTTGTCTTAATTAAGATAAAGATATGTCTTAAAATTTTATTGTCTAATGAAAATAATACTTGTTTAATTTAACAACTAATGTAAGAATTATTTTTATCTCTTTAGTGATAAAAATGTTTTTCACTTTTTCAAGCAGGTTTAGGACAACATTTGTCCTAAAATAATTCTTGTCTAAATAAAGACAACTATTATCTTAATAAAAACATTAGCTGAAATACTATCAATTAATTTCGTCTTGAATTTATTCAAACTTAATGTGGATTGAATTCTTCAAAGTTAAGTAGGGAATCCATTTGGACATAGAAATTTCACGCTCCAATAAATATAGAATTATTTTAATCTCATTAAGATGATTATTTTATTAATCATGAAGTCATTTCACCAAAGACTCGTGATTGCACTCTTGATAATTCATAAAATTACGAGAAGCCAATGTTGAACATTGATTTGTCCAACTTGCAAACCTAGTATTTGTGAACCCTTATAATCGTCTATTGACATAAGGTAAAATTACCATTTTACCCCTTATATCAATTTTGTCTCATGGTTTCATATTTCATATGATAAGTAACTAGATAATTTTTTAGACTTCTTCTAAGATTATCTTAAAATAATGAGTTGCTAATTCATTATTTTACTGAGCCCAAATATGTCATTTGTCTTCCTGAAATCACAAAAATTCCACATCTTTAAAAATGGTGGGCCAGTAGAGTCCACTTTGCAGAATTTTTGCAACAGTTTTCTTAACTGCAAAATGGCCTCCACAAGCCCCAATATGGCAAAAGTGAAAAATAGAAGCAAATTCATCATAAGGAATACAACGATGCGCCAGTTGATCAACACAATACTTAAAAAGATAAGGTGAGTCAAAGTAATAGAATTTTACCTCTGCAAGGAACTTACGCTTGTCTTGAGTCGTCCAATGTTCTGGCATTTGTTTAGTGACAAGGTAATTCACAATATCTGCAAACCATGGAGCACGCGAAACTGCAAAAAGATATTCATAAGGAAAACTATCATTTAAATGAGGTGTAGAGGTAAACACATCAGGTAGCTGTAATCGTGACAGGTGATCGGCTACCACATACTCAACTCCCTTCTTGTCCCGAATCATAATGTCGAATTCTTGGAGCAAGAGAATCCAACGAATCAACATAGGTTTGGCATCCTTCTTTGCCAATAAATACTTGAGAGTAAAATGATCAGTAAAAATAATAATAGGAGACCCAATGATATAAGATTGAAATTTATCCAAAGCAAACACAATAGCTAATAACTTTTTCTTAGTGGTGGTATAATTTTTGTGTGCATAATTTAAAGTACAACTTGCACAATAAATTACCAAAGGCTTGTTGTCCACTCGTTGGCCAAGAACAGCACCAAGAGCGAAATCATTAGCATCAGTCATAATCTCAAATGGCAAGTCCCACCGAGGAGATTGCATAATAGGTGCAATTGTCAAGTGTTTCTTCAAAGTCTCAAAAGCATTCTGGCATTCATCAATCCAAACAAAAGTAGTATCATTTTGCAATAAAGCACACAATGATTTTATAATACTACTAAAGCCTTTAATAAAATGGCGATAAAATCTAGCATGTCCAAGGAAAGAACGAATGTCCTTGGAAAGAACGATTATCCTTCACTGTCTTAGGAATGGGCAATTGAGATATTAATTCTATTTTAGCTTGGTCAACTTCTATGCCACGTTTAGACACTAAATGCCCAAGTACTAAACCACTAGTAACCATAAACGACATTTTTTCCAATTCAGCAATAAATTTTTCTCTTCACATCTTTTCAAAACAGTGGCAAGATTTTTCAAACATATATCAAAAGAGCTACCAAACACAGAAAAATCATCCATAAAGACCTTACACATGTCATCAAGCATATCAGAAAAAATACTCATCATACAGCGCTGAAAAGTAGCAGGTGCATTGCATAAACCAAATGGCATTCTCCTAAATGCAAAAGTACCAAACGGGCAAGTGAAGGTGGTTTTCTCTTGATCTTATGGTGATATGGCTATTTGATAATACCCAGAAAAACCATCTAGAAAACAATAAAAGACATTACCAGCTACTTTCTCTAATATCTTGTCTAAGAAATGCAATGGAAAATGATCTTTTTGGCTAACTGAATTCAGCTTTCGGTAATCAATACAAATTCTCCATCATGTTACTTTCCTAGTTGGAATTAATTCACCATTAGCATTTTCAATAACAGTTAAAGATTTCTTAAGGACTACCTGTGTTGGATTTACCCACTTGCTGTCAGAGATAAGATAAATAATGCCCACAGCTAATAATTTAAGTACCTTGCTCCACACCACCTCCTTCATGGTAGGATTCAACCTCCACTATGCATCATGTACTGGTCTCGCATCTCCTTTAAGAAAAATATTGTGGGTTGTCACAACGTGACGGCCGGTGAAAAGCCATCGCTTTATGACTTTGGGCGCATAAGGGAAAACGCAGAGAAAATGTGAGTCGTCACCAATTAATTAGAAGGATAATTGAGATCCTAAAAAAAGAAGGGAAAACTGACCCTCGGAACCAGAGGAAGGGTTTGGGAGTCTAATTACGCGTAGGGAAAGTGTTAGGCACCCTACAATGTCCGTCCCTAAGGACGGTTACCCTAAATTGTTTGTGCTTAATGATCTTAATTTATTTAAGATTACCCATTTTTATTAAAATAATAATAATGGACAAAAAATGAAAAAAATAAATAACTAGACTTGCCTTACCAAGTAAGTGCCTATGTACCCCAAACGGGATCAAGGTCAACGTAGTTTGGGATGTTTGAATAAGTTGAACGAATGTATGATTTCAGTCTGGAGAATATTAGGATATTTAGGGGAATATAATATTTCACTTAAAACCTGAATGAGGATTGAACATTGGGAAGAACATACCCTCACTAAATGCCAGAGAAAGTTAGGGCTTTAAGGAAAATAAAATTCCACTGAAAGCTCGTGAGAAAGTAGGACATCGGGAAATGTGTAATTCCACTGAATGCCTAAGAAGTCGAAACTTTGGGAAAATAAAATTTCACTAAAAGCTCGCGAGAAAATGGGACATCAGGAAATATATAATTTCACTGAATGCTAATGGAGATAAGAACTTTGGAGAAGTTTTAAACTTCTACTAAAAGCTTTTTCAAAACATTTGGAAAGAAATAGGGGCCAAAATGTGACTTTAGGAAATTTGGGGGCTAAAATGTAGTTCTTAAAAGCATGGGGTCAAATTATTTTTCGAAAAGTATTGGGATTAATCTTAAATTATGAAAAGTATTATAGTCAATTATGAATTCTCAAAAGTATTGGGGGTTAATCTTGAATTATAAAAAGTATTATTTCAAAAACTCAAAATTTAAAATTGACTTTCAAACTTTCACAGAATATTTAATTTGGCCTACAAACCCCCAATTTCAATTAATCCCTTTTTGACAAATCCCCTTTTAATCTCAATGGATCTTTGAAATTCATACTTAAATTTTAGACTTTGGGTTTAAGATTAATTCTATGGGCCTTGGACCCATTTAAGAGAGAATTGGACCCTTTGGACATTTTTTCTAAATAAACTAATTAGACCCTTTTTATTTAATCATTTTCTATTGATAAAACAATTTAAAGGAGATCATTAGAATCCCCTTTGAGAGAAATATTATAGGAGCCTTTGAAACCCATTTCACTTTTTTTTTTGCGAAAATCACGTAAAACCTAATTTGGGATCTACTTATTTCCAAAGCGATTTTCTAATTGAAGAGAATCCTATTGCATTCAGGTTGAAAACTCTTTCAGTTTTATTTTCAATGAAAACCCCAAAAAGTGCACATCAAATATTTTCAAAATCAAATTGAATTGTAGGGATAGCCATTTTGAAAATTCCACCATAAACCAGCAAATTTTTCTTAGTTTAACATCTGGCCTTTATCCCAAGTAAAAAAAAAAATCAGTTGGTATTTAGCCTCGCACTATTTGTCCTCCTAAAGATAATCCAAACAGAGTTAACAGCAATCTTGTTAAGATGGGGGATTAAGATGGGGGACTCACTTATGAAACCAAAATCTTGTCATCAGCAATCCAATTGGGAAACAAATGAGAAAAATGCTATATCTTGAATAGAAAAGGGATAAAACCACTCTGGCAGGCCACCAATCATGATGAATTGAAGGTTCATATCCCTTATTGAAAGAGACAATTTCAAAGCAGTGGTAAATAGCAAAAAAAAAAGAATCAAAATCCAAATAAATGCTAACCCCATAAACAATCTCATGCATCATGCCTTGAATTAGGAACCAAACTCCCACTCTACACCCGTATCAGAAGCAAGCTCAGGATAAATATTCAATCTAAGTCCATTCTTAGATTAACATAGTTATGAACCAAAAAATCCCCAATAGAAATAAAATACCCATGAAGTGATGTTGTGCAAACATGGATTTTACACACTGTAATACTAGCAAACGAAGCTCAAAACAAGGTTTGGAAAACCAGGTTCCTGGCACTGGGATACCGGCACTCTAAAGTTCATCCACTAAACAAATTATGGCATAGCATCAATCACACCATTCTGCATTACGGAATGTAAACATAAATCCCTGACAAACCATTTTCGGAATCAAGTTTGGATGATAGCATATTCGAATATAACATGGTATATACTCACATACAAACCAGGATTACGTGAATCAAGTAGCAAACTTCAACTCAGTATATAGTAATTTTAGCAGCAATTTTTCTGAATAACAGATGGCTAAAACAAAAACAAACTAAATTACCCATTTGTTTTAACGGAAATCCAACTTTTCAAAAGAATTGATTCTGACTCCAATCTCCCTGGTATCCTTCCTCCTCTGTTTCGTTCTCTCGGTCTCTTCGTAGGCTCACTGTCGGTTCCCTCTCTGTTTCAGAAGCTCTATTCTATTGGTGTCTTGCTCTCTCCTCTGTCCAGTTTCTTCCGTTGTCCATTGGGTGTCCTCTGAAGCTCTTTTTATAGCCAAACGTCTGAAACCAATCCCTTCCCCCATGGCGCGATCCCATATAAAGTCTCTGTTTTCCTTTTTAGCTTCCGTTGATGTCTCATTTGGCTTCCCCTTTCGAAGATGGAAGAGAAGCATTTGCCGGTGATTTAGGGAAGAAATGAAAGATGGGTGGTGGTGCTGTGATTATGGCAGAAATGGAGGAGATGGTGCCGAGAGGTTAGGCGCAGAGGGGATTCGCGGGGTGACTGGTTGAAATTAGGGATTTGGAGGATTTTGGGATCCGGTGGGTAATTGGGTCATGAGTCAGGCGCTTCAGGTGGTTTATGGGCTTGGACCTTCTTTTTTTTTTTACTAGGCTGGCCCAATTTTTTGGCTGGGCTTTTCTTTTTCTTTTTTTTTTCAGAAATTTTTTTTGGTTTTTATTTTAGTTAATTAATTAAATTTTATTATTTTATTATTTTATTATTTTTTTTATCTTTTCCTTTTGTTATTAATTTATTTTGAGAATAAATTTATTAATTTAATCAACTGGACAAAATTTGGTGTTTATATAGGTATAGATTGAAGGGTCAATACCCTTGATGTCTGTAATAGTCCAGCCTATCGCCCCTCTACTGGGAAGGTGCCTTCAACCGAACCCAGAAATATATACTTTAAGTTCTTAGGAAGTGGCTTTAATTCTAATGTTGGGACTTCTTCTTCTCTTCCGATGACTTCATGACTTCTGGTAAGTCAAGAGCTTTAGAGATTTGTCGATGCCAATTGTTCATGTGATTCACATCAAAATTTGAGGGGACCTAACTATCTCTATTAATTTTCCCTCAGATTTTGTCAACATCACTAATGAATAAACTGTTTCAATAAGAGCCTTAGATTGGTCAGGTGAGTCATCCTCAAAGATACTCTCATAATTAGATTCCGCTAATAGCTCTAAAATGTCAAAATCATAATTCATATCAATTGAATGCACCTTTGCGTCATCACATTCACTTGGCATCTTGCAAGCATTGTACATATTCATTTTCACTGTCATTTTCCCAAATGTAAGCTTCAGTACTCCGCTTCGACAACTAATCACTACATCCGAGGTGGCAAGGAAAGGGCGACCAAGGATGACAGGAGCATGGTAAATAGTGGAGACTAGCTGTTGCATGTCAAGGACTACAAAATCCACAAGGTAATAATATTTGTCCACCTGAACCAGTACATATTCAATAATGCCTTTCGGTACCTTGACTGATCTGTCAGTCATTTACAGCATCATGGAAGTCTTTTTCGGCTCACCTAACCCCAATTGCTCATATAATGAGTATCAAATTCACACTGCTCCCATAATCAAGTAGAGCTCTTCTAATACGTGACTGATCGATCATGATAGGAATGGTGGGAGAGCCAGGATCTTTAAGTTTTTTAGGAGTGTCACTCAATATTAATGCATTGACTTGATTTGTTAGGAAATCTTTCTTCTTCACATTCAGCTTCCTCTTCACTGTGCATAAGTCCTTCAAAAATTTAGCATATGACAGTATTTGTTGTGTGGCATCCAAGAGTGGAATGTTAATCTTTACTTGCTTGAAAATTTCTTGGATCTCAGTGTGGTATTTATTCTTTTGCCAGCTGCTAATCTCTGAGGATAAGGGATCACAGGTCGATACTCCCTACTAGTTTCTGCCTCTACACTCATAGGCTTCTTGGAGTCTAATTTCTCTTTCTTTGATTCTTTTTCAATTTCATCAACCTCTGTTACAACTTCAGGTGTAGAAGTTACGATCTGTCTATCAACAGTCATTTCAGCTTGGGGAATTTCCTTTCCACTTCTCAAAGTAATAACGGCTTTCACCGGTTCAAGATCTTCCATTAAGACATTATACACTTGTTGTGGTTGTTGCTTGTACACTTGAGGATCGGGTTGAGGTTGTGTCAAAAAATTTGCCTTTCTCTAAAGTATTCAAAGTAGTGTTCATTTTACTAATGGTGCCCTGCAATTCATTTATAGCCTGAGTGTTTTAAGTGTTTGTGTTGGCCTGAATTTGAGAAATTTGGGTGATTCAAACACCCCAGATTATATGTGTTGGAGAAGGGTTGATTGTATGCTCTATTTACCCAATTTGCTGATTGTATCTGCTTAGACAAATTCTCTTGAAATACTGGCATAATTGGGCAATCTTGAGTCTTATGGTTCGAATCAGCACATATAGAACACACTTTTACTACTTTCACGGCCTTCACTTTTTCCATTTCCATAACCTCTAACCTTCTAATCAATGCAGTTATACGGGCTTGAACATTAGTGTTGTCCTTAAGTTCGTATCTACCTCCACTAGTAACAGCCCCCAATGGCTATGCTGTCAATGATACTTTATCAGTCCGAGTGTTACATTGTTGTGTACTCTTCGCAAGATAGTCAAAGAATGTTAAAGCTTCATCTGGTTCCTTGCTAAAGAATTCACCATTACACATTGTCTGAACAAATTGTTTGCATTTTGAAATCAGACCAATGTAGAAATAATTCACCAACCTCTAAGATTCAAAACCATGGTGTGGACAGATGTTCACTAAGTCCTTAAACCTTTCCCAACTGTCCTTGAAATTCTCATCAGGTCATTGATTGAATTGACTAATTTGCTCCTGTGGAAGTTGAGTTCTCTGAAACGGAAAGAATTTTTGTAAGAATTCATGCTCCATATCAGACCAAGTAGAGATAGAATTAGGCCTCAAGGAATTAAACCAAATTTTCGCTTTATCCTTTAAAGAGAAAGGAAATAAACGAAGTCTAATGAATTCATTAGTGTTGACTCTAATAAAAGTGGTGCAAGCCAACTCAAAGTCCGTCAAGTGCTCGTATGGGCTTTTAGATTCCATCCCATGGAACTGAGGGATCACTGACATCATCCCATGTTTGATAGAAAAATTAGGAGCACTAGCAGGTAAAGCAATGCATGAAGGTGTAGTGGTGCGTGTGGGCTGCTAGGGGTGAGCATCGGTAGTTTGGTTCAGTTAATGAACCACACCGATCATCAAACCAATTAAATTTAAATGGTTTGATTTGGTTCGGGTTTTTAAAAATTTAGTGTAAAAATCGAACTGAACCAAACCGTTATTTAAAATAACGATTTGGTTCGGTTAGTTGGTTTTTAAAATTTTATTTAAATGTAATAATTAATATATATTTATTATATATGTATTATAAAATATAATATTTTATAACTATATTTTATATATTTTAAATTATAAATCATAAATTTTATATTATATATATATATATATTATATATATAATTAAAATTATATATATATATAATTAATTAAGTATAAACGGTTCGGTTCGGTTAAACGCGATTTTGAAAATTCAAAATCGTTAACCGAACTATTCAATGATTGGTTTGGTTAATTTTCGGTTCGGCTTGGTTTGGGTAGGTTAGTGGTTTAACTAAACCAGTTGCACACCCTTATGGGCTGCAAATAATCCTTAAGATTGCGTGGTGCAGGTGCAGCCATGATTTGTTCAAATTGATCTTTTACAAAGAGATTAGGTAAATCAATTTCAAGGTTTTCACTTGTACAAGAAGTAGAAGAGCTATCTATCTCTATGTGGTGTATGCTACTCTCAGTGCTCAATGCGATTTTGCACATCTAACCCAAGACATGAAACATTAAGCCAAATAGCATAAATAAAGTTCAAGCAACTGAGTTGTCACACCCCATTTTAAGACACGTGATCGGTGTAGGGAATTATCCTTCAGGTAAATACCTACCAGCCTAAAATACTAATACAATTAATGTCATTCAAATCATTCTTAAATGAGTATAAAGTTGAAATAAACTTTCATAAAAATAATTTTAAGTCAATAATTTATTAAAAATTTTAGCAAAGTTTTCCCTGAAATATAGACAATCACAGGGTACAAACCTGTTAAAATAACAAGGTGGACATGCCTACCATCAACCAGAAGCCTCAGTGGCTTAACAGAAAACAATAAATGGTCAATCATGGACTGTATCCACTAACTACATATAAACTATGCAATTATTATATACAGACCAAGACCCTTATTCAAAAAATGCAAAAAATAATGCAACCTATCCAACAGTATCCACTATTCACTAGGTACTCCACTTTTACTTAGACGCTTGCCTACCAAGTTCAATCAGCTGATTCAAAGGGTGCAGGCAGAGCTGAAGGAAGTTCACTAGTGACCTGATCTAAAAATGTTAAAGTTGAGTGGTAAGTCCACCGACTTAGTGAATAGAAATCAAACTTACTAATTGATACATAAACCCTTATATGTAAAGTGCATTATCATTAAAATAATATGAAACCTCGCTTCAATAATTTTTTAATATAATATGCACCTAATGCACTTTACATCCAGGAAACAAAATAATTTATATGTTCCACAATCATATTACAATATTTGATAGTATGAACAAAAAGTAATTATGTTCAGAAATCTTTCAATACAAATCATAATTTCCTAGGATTCATAATAAATTTCAGGGGAGACCCCAAATTGAGAAAACAGTATTCCCACTCCAGAAAATAAAAACTCAACTGGAGGGTAACCCGATCCTCACCTTCGGGAACAGCATTCACCGAAAAAAAAAATATCCATTTTCTGTTTTCCTCTCGAAGTGTTCTCATCCGGAGGAAAAACCATACAGAATAAAACCCAATCTTCTGCCAAGAACTACACTCACTGACAGAAGTACCCTTTATCAGAAACTGTCATCAACTGATAAAAGTTGTGACCTAGGTGCACCTAGTGGTTTTACCACCACTCTACTACAAATTCTAAAATACAGTTCTAAACCACTTTCATAAATAGTGAAACATAATAATCAACTCTCTCTTTCTCTCTCTCTCTCTCTCTCTCTCTCTCTCTCTCTCTCTCTCTCTATATATATATATATATATATATATATATATATATATATATATCACTTTTCTCAAAAGTAACTTCCAAATCATATTCAAAAAGTAACTTCCAAATTCAAAAAGTAACTTCCAAATCATATTCAATTAAAAATCACTGAACCACGATGTAAAATTTAATAGTTCAGGCATCAAGAGGTAAGTAAGAATCCACTCACCTTCCTAAATTTGGAGACTAAATAATCACGCTCCAACTATCTCTACTTCAACACTGAGTTGGCTCCAACGGGTTATTTTCGGACAAGCCTATATGCAAATACATATGCATAACCCATTAATATACTAAGTTTGCTATCACTTTTCTGTTATGACTCTAATAGCTAGGGGAGGGCTTAACTTGCATAATTATGATTTTTGAGCCTAACCATGTTTGAATAAGAGTTATATTATAGTTTAACTTTCAAAATTTCACAACCATCAAAAGGGGTTACAGTTTCATATATTTACATATAGTGAAATGTTCACTTTTCATAGTTAAACTTCTCAACATGAACTTAACTAGTGGTTGACAGAATTCTTCAGCCATCCATGTGATAGTATCCTAAGGAACAATGAGTGAAATTAACGAAGTTCTCTTTTTGGCTTTTCATCGACTAGTTAGTGTGCATTCCAAAAATTAAATTCTAATTACCTAATAACTAATCTTGAAGCTTGAGGCACATCAAGCATTATAGGTGTTTGGTTCACAATACCACTTAATTGTTGAAAGAGGATTTTAAAACCCCCACAATTTACCCAAAAACTAGAATTTGCTTTCTTAAAAAAAAAATGGACACAAAAATCTTAAGGAATTTCAGCAACACTACTTGAATCCTTGCCTTACATGTAGATGAAGAATAAACTTACAGAAGAGAGGGGAAGAACTCCCAAACCGTGGCTATCTCAGACGTTTTATAGTAGGATTTTTCCTCTTAGCTGTGGCAGCAAGCACTCACGGAAAACGCAGCAGGGGACGGACATCACAGTGGCTGGCTGGAACGAAAACGCACGCCGGTGACAGGAATATAATGGCGATGGTGCTGGCTAGGTCGAACGGTCCGGTAGAGAGACGGTTAGCGCCGAAACAGGGGATAAATGGGGGAGAAGAGGGATTAGGACCACGGCTATTGTAGCCACGGACTACACCAGTGCAGGACTGTGACCAGGGGTTGACGAAAGGAAGCTAAGAGAGATAGGGAGAGGGGACGTTGTTTTCAGGTATACAAGGGAGGGGAGGCGCCGCGGGAATATGGGAGAGGAGTTTCAGATAGTTATAATGAGGGGAGAAGATGTGAAGGTCTTTTAGCAAATTTTTATAAGTTTCAATTGTTACAATTTGACTTCTAGTCCTTCATATTTAAGTTATTTGTATTCAGGCCCTCATTTACCTATTTTATTATTATTATTATTTTTTTTAAATTTAGACATTACATGAGAAGCAGGTGATAAATGAAATGTGCAATCAGAGATGAGATTAGCCAAGAGAAAAGAAAAAAATGAGTTTAAATTTAAGTTGAACAATCCCTGGCAACAGCGCCAAAAACTTGACTCACTAAAAAATGAGCAGTACAAAGGCTATCTCAAGTGCAGAAAAGTGTCAAGCAATAATTAAGAATAAAATTCCAACATCGTCTCCTCAGGGAAAGTTGCTTAAATTCAAACTCAAAAATAAAATAAAATAGCAAACAATGAGAATAAAAAGGGCACTGGTCAAGGACGACATTGAAAAATTGGAATTTCGGGTGATGTAAGAAAAATAAAAGACAATAAAATAAAAACAATAAAACCAACAACCAAATTAAATTACTGAAATTATTTAACCAAAGAGCAACTAACTAAATACCAAATTATAAAACAAACCATTAGTCAAACATTAACCAACTAATGAAGAAGAAAGAAAATTAATTCTAAATTAATCAACTAATAAAGTTAGCACACTAATTAGAAGACTCAAAATTAACTGCTAATTCTATCAAATTAAAATTAGACAACCAAGAAATTAAATAAGTTAAATAATTTTAATTAACAAAAATTAATAAAAGAAATAAAACACTTAATAAATCTAATGATGCCAAAAGATTAATAAAACTAAACTAAACTATAAAACCATCAACAAAACACAACTAAAATTGAAAAGCCCCAAAATAATAATTCTAGGGTTCATCTATATATTGAAATCAATCTATAACAATTGCAATATAAATCCAATGGGAGTTGGAAGAAACAAGAAGACAACTAGAATCAAAGTTAACAAAACACCAAATACTAAATAACCTTAAACCACAAATCTCAAAAAAATTAAATCATGAACTTTAACTAAGACCAAATGAAAAATTAGAGAATGAAGAGAGTAAGAAAAAAAACTAGCAAAAGGAAGTATCAGCAGCTTGGATGGTGGCTGGTTAGCAAGCACTTGGACTCTATGAAGAGCTCTTCAAGGCTTCATTTTCCAGTTGTTCTTCTAGCAGTCCGTTCCTCTCTATTCTGCTACCTTTTCTCCTCTGTTTCATCTCCGTTTTTTTTTCTTTTTTTCTTCCCCTTGGTTGGCTGCATTTTATCTAGGTTAACTGAGAAGATTTTCCTTCAGTTAATGCTGTGACATCATTTTGCTTTGGGTCTTCTCCTCTTGCGTTTTGCTTCAATGGTTTGCTGCGTTTTATTCCAACAAGTTTTGCGTTTCACTTGGCTATTGCTATGCGTATTTTTTTCTCCCCAATTTGCTGCTGTTCCTTTTTCAGTTGCCACTTGACTGACTTATAAGGGGTTGACCACATAATTTACTCTTATCAACTCACCAAAAGTTGCAGTTTTAGTATTAAAATACTGCTATGCATTTTACTTAAATGCTGCTGATAGATGGTCAATATACTCAACGACCTCAAGCAATAATTATAATATTAAAATGGCACATTTTGGATTTGAGCCTTTCATAGAAGTTGTAAATCTTCCTCTCATCTTTCTAATGGATCTATACTTGCTAAATTTGGACTTGTAGAACTCCAGATATGAGCTGAAAATGGAGGTAGGGTTTGGGTTGCTTGTTGAGCTTCTGAGAAATTTGGAGGCTTCTGTTTTTGCTCAATTTGGACCTCACAATGATAGAACTGGGTTTTGGGCTCTTCATAGAAGTTTTAGGAATTTGTCTTATCTTTCTGAAAAATTAAAGAACACTTGAAATGGAGATCTGTAGCTCTAATTATAGCTCAAATCCGGATAGTGATTTGGGTATGCTAGAACCAACACAAGTTAATTTTCTTTTTAAACTTAGCCCAATGTATGCCTCTTCACATTAACCCAAATCAACCTAAAACAATAATGAAAATGTATGAGATGTGAGGACATATTGCCCAATTAAATCAAAAGTGATAAAATAAGCGAAAACATGCTATTAATCAATTTAAATCATAACTTGAATTTATGTCTCTTAACTAAATTTTCTATTTAAAACCAATAATAATGTCATGAAAAAATTAAATTATATTAGCTCTAAATGTCAAAAATGTGCAATATTTCAGCTCAACCAAGGAGTAATCGGGTGCTCACCATGCAATTTAAAATAGGGCGTGTCAAGATCTATAACAGTGGATGGTAAACGATTAAGTAAGAAAACAACAGTTGCAAATGCTTCAACCCATAAATATAAAGGCGCACCACAATGAAATAACATGACATACCGGGTTCTCGAATTATTCTATGACGACATTCGACCATACCTGTTTGCTTTGGTGTGGGAGGATAGGATATTTGGTGAACTATTCCCTGTGATTGAAAGTGAGAACCGAGTCTTGAGTTAATAAATTTGCCACCACCATTAGTGTGAAATATTTTAATTTTTTTCCAACATATTGTTCAAAGGATGTTTAAGCATTCACAAAGTCAGATTTTATTTTCAAAAGGTATAATCCAAGTATAATAAGAGAAGTCATCAACTAAACATGCATAGTAACAAAATTTGCCAAGTGATAAAATAGGTGATGGCCCCCCATAAATCACAATGAATTTTATTGAAAATAGCTGAACTTGAATTGTCAAACAAGAAAATGGTAATTTACTAAACTTGCCTAATTGACAACTATCACAAACATATTACAACCTATTTGACCATTTAACATGAATTAAACCCTTATTTTGAAGTAACTTCAGTGTGGATGCTTGAGGATGTCCTAACTGCTGGTGCCAAACTTTTGCTGTGCTGGATTGAAACCTATGAGAAAAATGTAATTCGAGGGGACTAGAGATGACATGCAAATCACCCTTGTGTTGTCTAGTCATCGCCTTGTGACCTGTCTCGAGTTCCTTAACACAGAAGTCCACATTAAAAAATTCACAATTCAGGGGGTAGTGATCAGAAAGTTGACTTATAGACAATAACTTTCATTTTAAGTGTGGAACAAATAATACATTATTGAGTGGTAGAGTTTGATTTTTATTTTTAAAAGAAGCATCACTGATGGATTTAATTGCTAGGATTGTACCATCTCCAATTAAAACAGAATCATGACTAAGGTAGGGACGTAAATTGTTTAACATACTTGCATTACCGGTCATATAATGTGAAGCACCTATGTTTGAAGTCCATTCATAATCATAGACTGTGTTGTCCAAAGTGAGGGCAGCCAAAGCTTGTGGGATTTCATTTTACTTGGGCTGTTATCCAAGTGGAGATGGTCGTCGAGTTATAGAGTTCTGTCTGTTATTATCATGGGTTGATTGTTGACCAGTGTTTGTATGTCCTTGGTTGCTGAGATTTTGATTGCTGAAGTTATGATTATGAGCTTGGAAGCTTCATCCATTGGAACTGAAATGACCTTTGTCCATAGAACGCAAGTTGGTATGTCGAGCCATTGGTGGTGAACCAGCTTTGACGTTGTTTATATCCTTGTAGAAGAGATACCAACTTGGTGTACGTTGGATGTGGTGGCTTTAATATGGTGGTGGTAAAGGACTCATATTTTGGACCTAAACTTGTGAGAAAGGAAAAGACTTTTACCTTATCAGTTACGAGGTATCCTATTGCTACTAGGTTGTCGCTTATGCCTTTGAAGCTGCAGAGGTGTTCTCCTATGGTGGTGTTATCTTCTTTGCGCAGGTAGGTCAATTATTGCAGAAGAGTGAACTCTTTCTCTTGTGAGTCCTATGCATATACTTCCTTCAAAGTGTCCCAAACAGATTTTGCTGTGTCTTGTCCGATGGCCAATCCAAGAGCTTCTTCCGTAAGTGTCTCAATTAGCCACCCAAGAAGGAGTCAGTTAAATTTCTTCCATGTAGCAATTTTAGTTGCAAGGTTGTTGGGTTTGCCGTAGATGCAATGGTGGGTTCGAATGTTTCTTCGGTAAGATGGCCTAATAAATCTTGGCTTTTAACGAGAGCAAGGGCTTGCTTTCACCAGAGGGAATAGTTGTCATGCTTTGGCTTGAGGGTGATGAAGTTGCTAACATTATGGGAAATAAATGCCATGAGGAAGGTCTTGTTGCTCACAAAGGCTCTGATACCAAGAAGAGAATTTGAGTTGAAATGAAGGAAACTTTTATTACTTGAATGCATAAGCAACAAGACGAAGAGCTCAGGTATTTATAAACTGGGAGTTATACCTTAGCTAGGATATTTAATTGAAAAAGTAAAACTTAAATAAAATAATAACAATTTACATATTCAAAAATAAGGGAGTGCATTACCGCGGCTGGTCCCTTTGGTGATAAAGCTTGATATTGGACGTTGGTCTTTGATGATAAGTCTTGATACTGAACATTAGCTTTACGAGGTGCTCGAGATGGATATAGCTTTGAGCTTTGAACAAGTTTTTCTCAAGTCAACTTGCCAATCGAAGATATTTCCACAATCTAATGAGTATTTTAAGGATCCTTTATTGCATCCCTATCACTCCATGCATCCTTATCACTCCGAAGTAGGATAACATCCTTGTTTCGGTAGGATACCCCATCTTGCTCTAATCGAGAGTGATGAGTTGGTTGAGTTGACTCAATAAGTATGTCAAATAAATTTGCAAAAAAAAGTAAAACTAGACTCAAAAGCTTGGTTTAAATTTATTCATATTTTATTATTATATTAAGGAGCGGGATTAGACAGTTCTTATTAGATAGGTTAAATAGATTTTTTTTTCTTAACAATAAAAATTATAAAGAAAAATTGAAAACTTAAAAATGTAAAAATAAAAGTATGAAAAACTAAACAAAAAAAAAATATAAAGGCATAAAGCAAATACTTTTTATTTTAAACATCATAACAACATTAAATCCACTATAATTTGACATTCATTAGACCACAATTTCTCAAAAATCTAGAAATATCAAGAATTTTATGTTTAATCTCATAAAAAATATAGTATCTACTCAGTAAGAATTAGAAGCCCAGATTTCTCAACCTCCACTAGCACCTTCAGAAACTTAGCAACAAAAAGTGGATACAGTCTAAAGATGGGTTGTGTGTAAGCAGAATGTTGGGAAAATGAGAGAATTAGCCGAACTAGGATGAATTGCTTATAAGGTTAGCCTGTTATTCTATTAGGCGTACTGTCACTGTGGTGTGTTTCGTATGGGTGCTTATTTTGTCATTTTTTATGGTTTTAAATTTTTTGAATTTTTTTAGTTATGATGGAGACTAAAATGTTTTAGTTAAAGACTTAAGGTTCTCCTTAAAAATAAATTTTTTTAGTTGGGGAGGCTAAATTATAATATTTTTATACTTAAATACTAAATATTACATATTAAAAAAAATTAAAACTTTTGGAGGGCTGTAACCCCCAAGCAACAACAAAGCTCTGGCCTAATTGTATCAAGACATTTCAAACATCTTTCTTGGTAAAAAGAAAAAGGTAAAAAATGATTAACGAAGCAACTTGATATCACGCGAGTGTATCCAACCAAATACTAAAATATATATATCTTGTGCCAACATTCTTGTGTAATGTGGCACGACAATTATATGATCATGGAAGAAAATTAATGAAGTAACTTGATATCATGCGATAGTATTGAATAAGCTATTTATAGTATAAACTTTTATACTATTATGTGTTTGTTGCATCAACATATA
Source organism: Ceratonia siliqua (assembly GCA_034509205.1). Lineage (NCBI taxonomy): Eukaryota > Viridiplantae > Streptophyta > Magnoliopsida > Fabales > Fabaceae > Ceratonia > Ceratonia siliqua. The sequence continues at coordinate 21,070,121 of JASKGM010000001.1, read as the reverse complement.
GTATGTAAGATTATATAACAAAATATTCTTTTATGTGATGGTTAATAGAAATAATATTTTATATAAAAATAATATTAAATCCATGCCATAGCATCAAAAGTTATGGCGGTAGTAGTAGCAATGGTGGTAGTGATAGCGATGATAGTGGTAGTGGTAGTGGCGGCGGCGACGATGGTGGTGTTAATTAAAGTGATAATAACAATATAATAATATATCAAGATTGATAAATAAGGATAAAAATAATTTTTTAAAAATTAATATAATATTCCTTATAACAACTTATATCTCTCCTTGGGTGTATAGTGTTATACAGTGATTGCAGTATAAAATGTCCTAATAGTATAAGCTTATATAATCCTTTACGTGCACTAAACATCGTATAAGCTTGAATTATATTATCTTATACAAATCCTATCAAATCTTATACGGTGTTTAGATTATGTGAAATAGGTTCACCAAATGGGGTACGTGTATAAACAGGTGTTTAGATTTTGTGAAATATATTCAATTGATCATTTTAAGTAAGAATGGGTATATTGGTCAATTTTTACATATTTTAACAAAAACATTAGAAGTAACATCTGATTTAGATGATAGTGCTATTAGGAATGCGAATAGCAATGGCTTAAGGATTGGGTTGTAAGTTTGAATTTTGTGGATGTGAAGAAAGCCGTGAGACCATTGTAGAGTCTTGAAGAGTATACTCTAACTGGTAAAATGGACAATAGGTTCCGAGTGGATCCTACTGGGATGTCACATTATCATAGTATTTCCAATGAGATCACTAATCGTAGTATTTAATGGCTTAAGTCTAACAATTTAATCCATGGAGTAACTTAATAAAAGCCTTCATAAAATTAAAGTTGGGTGTCCATCCTAATAGTAAGATTGTGATCGTAGATGATCCACGACCCCCTCATTAAAGCAAAGGAGAAATCATCTTCATTGAATTTAACCAGAGATAATTCATTTCCCAAATCAATAATGGAAATAACTTAAATCTTGGTTCATCCCCTGACATTTCATTCCTTGACCCTTCTTGTTCACCATCAAAGTTCAAGTTTCAAGCCTCCTTCCTTCCAGCATTTTCTTGGATTTGAATCCCACTCTTTTTTACTGAAACATTTTTTTCATTTTCTTAAAATTTAGGTCATCAAAAAATATTTGGATGGCCCAAATTGAATAACATTTTTTTAAAAGAGTAAAATTATTTTTAGTTAAAAAAGTATCAATCGAAAAGGCTGGGATCCATACTCCATTTTCTTATAAGACTTTCTGTGTTCATTAGGTTCCATATCTTTAACTCCCATCACTTCCTTCTCCCGGAGACCTATATCCTCATAGCTTATAGGGACAAAAAAATCCCTTGCATAAGCTTGCCCACCACTCTTCACCTTTTATACTCTAATGGTCTTTCTTCTTAATGAAAAATATTGTATGCTTTTAATTTGATATTTTGTTTTGCCAACCGATTTTAAAAATAGGTAAACTTTGCCTGAGTTTTGCTAAGTAACAATAGAAGTGATTTATGAAGAGTCTATGAGTGGTTTGTTTGTGAACCTAACATATCTCAATTAAAATGAAGGTAGAATAATTGAACAAAAAAATGAAGGTTGAATAATTGAAAAAAAAAAATTAAGATTCTACTATTTGCCATTTGACTTGTTTAATTAAAATGAAGAAAGAAGGCATCAACCGTGATCAAGGGTGTGCGTTGCCTTTATACCTACTACGAACAGCGGATCCAAGAAGAAGAAGAAAAGGACAAATCACAAAGATAACCCAATTCATGAGAGAAATTAAATAACAAATAAAAGGTAAGAACAAGGAAAGAAAAGGAAGAGCACAACTCGTGGTGGCACACGTTATGTTCAGATTCCAGATATAAGGGACACGTGGTAGCTCCTTAGTTGATGTCTGTCACGTCGGTCGAGTAGAATATATAATAGCGAAGATAAGCTTGCTTCCGTTTCAACAAAGTCAATAAATTAAATCCTATCTTTGAAAACAAAACCCTAACATTCTCTCTCTCGATTGATTCCTTTTTCTCGCTCTTCCTCCACCTACCTTTTTATTTCGTGTTTGGGTCCGTCTGCCCATCAATCACCCACTTTCGTTTCCTGGTAGTTGCAGAGCTTGACCAAAAACCCTTCGTACCCCTTTTCTTTCTCCCCCAACCTTCGCTTTCTTAACAGGTAATTCATTTGTCTTCGTCTTAAATCAAGATCGGAAAGTTTCTTGTCTTGTGCATAGTTTTTCCACAGCCTGCGATTTTAGGTATTTTCCGATAATGTTTCGTAATACGCTTTTGTTTCCGTTTTCCGTTTTGCCCTTTCGTTTAAAGGTGTAGATCTGATTCCCTCTCTTCTTGAATGTTTTATTTTTTGGTCTCCGCGGCTGTATTTTGGGACCCTTTGGATTTGGATTTTCTTCCGGTAAACGGGTTTTTCTTGGTTAAGCTTTTGTTTTTGGTTGTTAATTTTTTTATCTTGATTTTACAATTGAAAGAGGTTCTGGATGGGTTTCCGCTAGATTTCATGGACTCCAATGATATCCAGATCGTTTTCTAACTTTTGTTTGGTGAATTTGACCTTTTTACACTTCTCGGTCTATTTGCTATTGAGACAAACTGTATTCTTTTGGAATCAGTTTAATATCCCACCTGGATTTGCTTTCAGCTTACTCTGCATGCATATTTTTCTGATTTTTTCTGTATAAGTATCGACTGATCTGGAAGTGTGTTATGATTATGATGTAGTCGGTTAGTTTTGTATCTAATTTTTAAAGGAAAGTTATAGATTTTTTCCTAATTCACGCTGTCAGACTTATCTATACTGTTCTTGCACCTTATAATTTGTTTGAATTTTATTCTTCAGTTTAAGCGATTTTCTAATGTTGCAGCTTTATGTTTTGTGTTTTGCAGGTTCTTGCGACCTTGCTCCCTTTTCTTTTCCTCTGCGAATTGTGACTAACGCTAGAAACTAAATTTAGTCGGTTGGGAGAAGATTTTGGAAGAAAGATACGTCTACCAACATTTAATTCAGTACAGAATATTAATCAACTTCAAAAATGGTATTGAGGAGTTGCTATTGCTATTGAATTATAATAACTGAAGTTAGAAAGAAGGGTTGTGACCTTACTTTGGAATCATGCCCGTTTCAGGACATGAAGAGGTGTTTATTTCCTTTCTGATTTACAGCTAACTACGATTAGAGAACCATACCAATTTGTTCTTTTTTGGATATTGATTACTTGATCTTCTATTGACAGACTGGGGTTAAATCGTTTGCTGGGCAGTTTAGTGGTTTAATTGCAGGTGTGCCTATCAAGAAAAGGAGGTTCCCTTTGATTCAGCCTTTTTCACCTCTGTCTGAAGAACAGTGTTCACAAACAGAAGAAACTGAGTTACTACGGAAAGAACATTCGAGCATTCCTCAAGGATCAACTCTATCAAATGCTAGTATTGCAGATGCACCAATCAAGAAAAGAAGATTCCCTTTGATTCAAGCTTCTTCGTCTCCTTTGGAAAAACCTTGTTCACTTCCAGAAGAAAACAATGCTTTGCGCAAGGAGCATTCAGGCACATCAACTCCTTCTACTAGTTCTTCTGGCTTATGTGATACTAATAAAAACCCTGCACTTGAAGAAAGGAAAGCAAGTTCTGATGTTACAGATGCTAACATGGTCCAAAGCAATTCTAATTACCTTAGACCCAAATTTGAGGAATCAACTTTTGCAACTCACTTGCATACTTTGGATGTCGAGGATAGCAAAGAGAAGGTGATAACCAATGAAGGTTATGATGAAAAATTGGGATCCCGAATGATTAAGGGAAATCCTGAACTCTTGTTGGCTGCAAAGGAAGGTCTTGCACTTAACATAGGAGCAGATATTAGCAAACAAAATGTCCAAGAGAAATGTAAACAAGAGAGTCCTGTAGTTCCAGAGAATACTGATTTATCTTTAGGTTTAAAGGAGAACTTAGTTCCATCTGTGGCAAGTCTAGGCATTGATGAGAGTTGCCAGAAAGTGGAGAAAGCAGAACCCGTTTCATTGAAATTATCTTTAAGCGAGGAAGAATGCTGTACTCAGAATTTAAATGGTGATACTAATACTAATAGTGGCACAGCTCGCGTTCATTCTAACAGGGCTAACTGGGATCTAAATACTACTATGGATGCTTGGGAAGAATCTGGAAGTGATGCCCCTTCAGGTAAAATTTCTCTTGATCGGCTGAAAGTTACTAGTGGTGTGCATAATGAAAAACGCTTCACGTGCTCACATGGGACGATATCTTCTGGTGTCTCCCTTAATCAGACCAATGCAGAGAGTCAAAACATAGGTTTCACTATTTCATCAAGACTTTTTGACCAGCAGTATAAAGGTGTTGACCCATATAATCTCTGTCTTACGTCATCTGGTCTCGAGAAATATGCTGAGGAACCTGCTAGCTTATCTGTTAAACTGAGTTCAGGCAGTGCTATTCCTGCTGTGAGCTTGTCAAGTGTGTTAGCTTCTACTGGTGATGTGAATATGGCTAGTTTTAGGATGGTAAAATCAGAACCATTAGATGAGAACCTGAAACAGGATTTGAAGGAAGCTAATACTTGTCGTGGGAGGTCACTAGATAGTGTCACTGTTAAGCATGAATTAGTAGAGTGTGCAACAAATGTTGAGTCTTTCAAATCTTCAAATGATAACAATCCCAAGTTACTTTATCCTAAATTCATTAAATCTGAAGCAGGTCATGAAAAGAATCAGGAAAGACCCAAGACTACAGAGAGTAAATCAGATCAATTGGGTACAGAGTTACCACAAGGGTCAGATAATTGTTCTTCTGAAAAAGCAAAGCCAGTGACTTTGGAGACAGTGCCAATTTCAGCAGAGATGGTGTGTCTTCCAGTGAAACCCATATGTTCAGCAGAGTTGAGTACCAGTGGAAATATAGAAAACCGTCTAGAAAATCTTGCTTCTACTGAAGGAGCCTGTGCTGATGATAAAGTATCTCAGGGATCTTGTTCAAGTGCCGAGCGGGTTCCTCCAGAAACAGTTGCTATGGCTATGGCTGATATTGGTACACAATCAAGTGGTCCTGGCATGAAGGATTCTATGAGAACTAAGGAAGAAAATGCAGATGATCCTGAGGGATGCAGATTGAAACTCATGAATGAGCTACCATCATATCCACCGGGTAGTGGTGAAGGCTGTGTAAGTGATGATGAAAAGATCACCTTATCAGCTGATATGTTAGAAGATGATTCTTATGGTTTTGATTATGAGTCAGATGGCACTCATTCTTTAACTGCTATGGATATAGAGCAATATGGTGAAGAAGATGATGATTATGAAGATGGTGAGGTTCGAGAACCACTGGACCATTCCACAGCTGAGGACACCATTTGTGAGGTAAGAGAAGTAGAACATCCTGATTGTAGTAGATACGAAAATAAGCAGATGGAGAAAGGAGTGAGAGTGGTTAGTGGTGATTGTTCCACTTCATCTCATGTTGAGGAAAATGACAACAAAAGTGTAGTTCACAGTGAAATAAATAGTGGTAAGGATGGTGCTGGCACTGAATTAAATGAGAAGTACGGTAGGGTCACTGATCGAAATGTGTGTCTGCTAGAGTCATTAGATACTGGAAATCCAACTGTTGGCTCAGATGGGAAGAGACTTGTTAAGGTTTTGCAGAGGGAATCATCAGATATTACGGAAAGTAAAAATATTCCTAAATCTCTGGCAACAGAATTATTGTCTGACCAAGCCATTAATGGAAGCCAAGGAGTAGATGTTGCTCAGTGCGTTGATGAGGTGGTTAAGAAACCAGACACAGTTAGAAAGATTGACTTAGATTTGCCAAAGGTGGAAGCATCTGCAGATACTGATGATGCAACCAAGGATGTTAGTAATGGCGGTAATCAAGGCAGAATTATAAATTTGTCCCGAGCTGCCAATGCTTCATCCCCTAGTAAAACTAGGTCCATATCAGGCAGGGTACTGTCATCACGAGCCGGAAGAGATACATTTTCTGATGCACTTGATGGTGACAAATTACAAAGAGGAAGGTATCCTCTTATATCATATACTCTTTCCATTACTGATAGTTTTATCCTTTTATTTACACTTTTGCCCCTGTTTTGATTTCAGAGATGAAGTTTACATTGACGGTCCTCGCAGATTTTCAAGAGAAAGGCATCAAAATATCTCTCCTAGAAACTCAAGATTAAATTTTGTGCGTGGTAGAGGGAGGGTTAATAGTCGGTTAGACACAATGCGTGGTGAATGGGAATCTGACCGTGAATTTGCTCGTGAGTTTTATAATGGTCCAAGTCAGTTTGGTGCCCCCCGGCATAAATATGCATCTGCTGTTCCTGATACTGATCTGGAGTACAATAATGTTGAACCTGATGGCTCTTATGTTGGTACTGGTCGGGTAGGCAGGAAGCCCTTGAATGATGAGGGGCCACTTTGTCATCATATTGCATCAAGGAGACGGTCTCCACGAGGGAGAGAGAGCATCCAAATGGGTCATAGAATTCCGAGAACCATGAGCCCAAGTAGATGCGTTGGAGGTGATGGTTCTGAGTTGGTTGGTATGAGGCATAGCGAGAAATTTATGAGAGGTTTCCCTGAGGATCCTCTAGATCCTATGTTTACACGTCCCCAACAGTTCGAGGGACTGGATAGTCGGTTTACACGAGGGAGTAGGAACTTCTCTACCATGCAGAGAAGGGGTCTTCCTCGAATTCATTCAAAATCCCCAATCAGATCTAGTCGTTCTCCTGGTCCATGGTCTTCTCCACGAAGGAGGTCTCCTAGAAGAAGATCACCAGATGGGTTTGGTGGACATCCAGAATTGGCCCATCGAAGATCACCATTATATAGAGTTGACAGAATGAGATCCCCTGATCGTCCTGTTTTCCCCGGGGATAGAGTGGTTAGGAGGCATGTCTCTCCTTCATACATGTCACGTCCTTCTAATGATATAAGGGGTATTGATTCTGGACGGGACCATGGTCATCCCAGGTCTGCCATATACAATAGGAGTCCATCTGGTCGAATTTTTCTTAGAAATAGAAGATATGATGTTGTAGATCCCCGAGATAGGGCAGATAATGATGAATACTTTGGGGGTCCCATGCATAATGGTCGGTTACTTGAGCTTAGTGGTGAAGGAAATAGTGATGAGAGGAGGAGGTTTGGTGATAGACGGGGACCTGTTCGTTCTTTTAGGCCTCCTTATAATGGTACTGTTGGTGAGAATTTTCATCTTGATGCAGAGGATGGGCCTAGACATTATAGATTCTGTTCAGATGATTCAGATTTCCATGAAAGAGGTAACTTGAGGGAAAGGGATTTCGACAGACGTATTAAAAGCCGGCCAGCAAATGTGCCCCCGAGAAGAACAAGAAATATAGATGAACAGGAAGCAAATTACAGGCATGGTGGACAGGTTTGGAGCGATGACGGTTTTGACGATATTTCACGAGTGAAGAGGAAAAGATTTTGATTATATAACCAGATAATATCCTGCTTAATGCCGCAGGATAATTGGTTTTGTATTGCAATTTCTCATCTAGATAAGTAGATTAAATTATAATAATAATATAATCCTTGTGGTTAATGCTCCCTTCTTGCAGTCTAGGACTCTAGCTAATCTAAGTGAAAGGGAATTGTGGTCAGGTTAAAGTGGAAGGAAGTGTGAATTGAAGGTTTACTGCAACAATTTTATTCATGGAGGCACGAAGTAAAGCAATAGGGATATAATTTCTGTTTAGGGCAATTAGAATTATTTCTTTCAAGAAAATTAGTGTTTTAATTCTTGGTTTTTTATTCGTTATGATGAAGCTGATATTACATAAACTAATTTCTTTCAATATATGCTAGGTATACAAAATTGAGGTTTATATATTAGTAAGATTATTGGTATCTAGTATCAATTTCAAATTTAAATAATTTATGGTGCTATATAATTTATATAAATATAGTTTTGTATTTGACCAATTCAAAACCAGTACAATTTAACAGTGTCTTGACGTTGGGGGATTTATAACGTGACAAAGGTAAAGGAATTGAGTGATTATAATATATGAAAAGACAAATTTATGTAATTTTATTATACTTTAAAAGCGCTATTTAATTTTCTCAAACATTTGTTAAACGAGTGGATCGACCTGTGTGATACACACATCTGTTTATGGGTCAATACTCATGAACTTATTGGTCTAATCGAACAAGTATCCATTCTAAAAGGAGCCCATATTATAGAGATAAAGTAAGATAGCCACACTCAAAATTTTGTTTTTTTACTTCTTTTTATTTTTTTTTGGTTTTTTTTAATTTTTTAATTTTTAAACTTAATTATTTTTTAATTTTTTTTAACATTTTAAAATTTTTTATTGTATTCTTAATACTATTCATCCATAATTTTTTTACTATTTATTTATAAGTTAAAAAATTTTAAAAAAATAAAGTTTTTTAAAATTTCTGAAAAAATGCATAATATAAAAATATTTAATTAATTTTAAACAATAAAAAAATAAAAAAATAAAAAAAATTTTAAAACTTCCCCCACCCCAAAGTTTAGGGCTTATTAGCACTAGGTAAAATCCGAAAAGGCTGGCCCGATTCAAATAGTCTATCTTCATCTCCTATCCAATAAGCCCAATCCAAGAAGCATCCATCCTCATCTCCTCCGCACGCGGAGATGCTCAGCCTTGCCTGCCCTGTGTACGGGCCCGGGTCCCATTATCCTCTTAATCACCAGCTCTTAAAGTAACTTAGAATTGGTCCTTTGAAAATTAGCATAGGATTATCATCTCTTGGTTGAGTTTGTCTTTGGTTTGTGGAATTGTTAGCATTTCGGATTATGCTCCACCACCCTGAATCGAGTAAGACAAGATGAAGTTCACATCGCTCTTCTTAAAATGTTTCCACTTCCTTAAAATTATTCTTGATTAACCGTACCTCCAACATTATTTTGCGTACATTCAGTCTACCCTCTATCTTATTTTTATTAGCAAAGCAAAATTGGTAACATGAGTTCCCATCATGATCCTGTGGTAAGGATCCATCAAAGTGCAAGTATGAAAAAATCTTCAATTCCACGATAGGGGGTAGAACTTGAGTTGCCAGCACCCTCCACCTTTGGGCGTATTTCTTGAAGGTCTTATTATCTTTCTTTCTCATGGCCTTTAACTGTTCGCGAGTCAGTGCAATATTCAAGTTGCACTTGAACTGACGCATGAAGACATTCACTAAGTCTTTCTAGTTTCTTATCTTGGACCAGTCCATTTGCATGTAACATTGCAGTGGCGCTCGTGTTAGCCTTCCACAGAAGACGTTATTGAAGAATATTTCCTCTTGGGACCAGATAGGCATCTTAGTGCAGTAAGTATTTAGGTGAAATACTGGATTAGAGCATCCATCAAATTTGACCATTTTAGGCATCTTGAATTCTTTTGCGATTTGCAGTACTCCACATGGTAAACACAAATCCTTGAGATTAAGTACTCCCTATGAGTCGGGTTTTATAAGGCACAGAGTAGATCTTTGGAAGGAAGATTCTTGATCTCTTCCTTCCGAGGACCTTGAGAGTTGGGGGGTATTGCTTTCGTTGATGGGTTAGGTAGGACAAAGGTAAGATTGGGCTCATCGGTTGAATGATACACCCAAATGGGTCATCTTATTCCATTGTCGTTTGAACCATAGGGCCTCCAATGGGTGTTGGATTTTCTTGTCCCGTTTCCAAGTTCACCACATTTGCGGGCGCTGGCACAACACTTGACCCACTAGGAGCTTCTCTAAGCTCTTGGCTTTTACCATGTTGCTCAACATTTTCATCATCTCCTTCAACTGGTCCTTCATTTCTGTTACCTTGTTTTTGAGATTGGTGACTTCCTCATTGATCCTTGTGTTATTTCCTTGGTTTTCCATTGTAGCAGCTTTGCTTAGGGATCGTGTGTTGTAAATCTTTCGACTGTGGAAGAATGGGTCAGAATAATTTTTTTTAGGCGGCGCATAATTGTTTTCCCCATAAACAGTAAAAGGATAAGTTAGCCATGCTACCCAAAATTTCAGTTGGTGAACTATTTAGTGACTTAGCATGAATTTCTATTGAAAATGGATAATCCCTCGTGACATGCTATAAAACATGCTAAGTAGGTCAATAGTTCACTAACTAATGTTATTCGAAATTTGGAGTCGGTACACTATTAGGTGAGCTATTTGAAAATCATTAATGCCGTAGCCACAAACTTAATAGTGGACCACCTGACAAGAATGTTTGGTATCAGTTTTATTAAGGATATCACTTGACATCGGAGGCTGTCTTTGGTGGAGAGAGGGGTGACACTGTGACAACCTCCTAATTTCTTTTTATGTAAATATATAATTTTAAAATATTGTCCCCTTATTTTATGCAAATATTTTTTTTAAAAAATTAATTGTCCTCCAAAAAATATTTACTATGTAATTAATTTTTAAAAAAGATGTTTACAAGATATTAATAATTAAAAATAAAAGTATAAGAGATATATAAAAAATTACAATTATAAATAATAACTTTAATTTATAGAAAATTTAGACGACACGCTAAGTCTACTGTAATAGAGGGTTATAGTGTATAGAAATGAAAGATTGAAGTCTGGAATACAACCAAAGTGAAAACTCTTGCATTTTGCAATCTGTAATCTCGCCTCTGTTGTACAATGGAAGACGACGTCTCAAGGAGTCAAGGGTTTTTGGTTCTCTAAACTCCTCATCTCTCATTTTTAATTTTTTTATCCATTTTTTTTGTCTTTTATGGTTCAGTGGATCCCTTTTACAAATGGGTTTGAAACTTTGAATGTCTATATCTTCTATTCATTTCCTTTCTCTTACACGGTTACGGATTTGTGTCTTTTGAATTGTGGTCCCATGACTCCCATTATTAATTATTTATTGTAAGGTATCTAAACTTGTTCACTTGTTTGTCTCTTATACTGTTATGCACCTCTTCATATAAGCAAATGTGCTTTCTATGTTACTCATGAGTAGCTTTTAAATTTTATTTATTTTAAAAAACAATTTAAAGAATATAAATTTTTTATTTTTATTTTTTGAATACTTGTGTTATGAAAATTTTTTTAGATTATTTTATATTGTTCTTAAAATAATTATAAGAAAGAAAAAAGTTACTTATGGAGTAGAAATACTCACGAGTAGCATAGAAAGCACCATAAGCAAATTCTAAATGCCATCTCTTCTTCAAAGCTAGATTTAACTAAAAAATAAAGAGGTGGCAATTGGGAATAGTGTGGGCATGGGGGGAGAAGGTGAAGCTTCAACTTGGGCTTGGCTGGAATGCCTTTGCTCAAATAAAAAAAAAAAAAGACACCACTGAGATTGAACTCAAAGATTAAATTATACTAGTTAAATTAAATTGTATTTATTGTTTAATTATTATGTTAGTCAAATTTAAGTGATGTTCTAAAATGGCAGAAAAAGGTGGTGATGCTTATGAGATGATACATATTTGTTTTTTAGAATTGTTTTTGGTTAATATATGGTTGTCATGCCCAATTACCTATGCTTATGAGAACTTTATATTTGTTCAAATTATATTTAAATCATTTTCAGGTAATTTGAAATTGATAAGTTTAACTTGAAATAACATAATGGTGAAGAGAAAAAACTGATTCATTTTTCAAGAGAAAAGTTAGTGACAAAGAGGAAAGTAACATAGTTTTTACATCTTCACCTCCTGAAAAGAATTTTCATAATAATGCTCCAAGATGTCAATGTGAGAAACAACTTTCTAAGATTTTGAAGGTTACTTATAATGAATTTGATATTAATTCTTTGGTGGTGTGTGACCCGGGTGAACACCGTTAAATATGACAACATCTTATAAATCAAAGAGATGAAGTCTGAAGAGCTTATTTAAAACGGGGCCTATACCAACCTAAACTTACTAATTATCCTCTTATTAGACATAAAAATCTGAGGAGATTTGTCTATAGTTGGTTTAACATCTTTTCTTCTTGATTAGTGTACTCTCTTACTACAAATGTTGCTTATTGCTTACCTTGTTTTCTCTTTACTCCAAAATCAAATGGATGTCCTAGAGCATATGCTTTTACCATTAATGGATTTCAAGCCTGGAAAAAAGTTAATGATGAAAAAAGGTATGTTTTTCTCAAACATATAGGAGAGTACCTTAACTCACCACATCATAAAGCATGAAGGCTTGTGAAGACTTATTGAATCAGTTTGGGCACATAAGAAATATCATTAATGTCAAAGTTCAAATCAAATTTTGATAAACCGACTACGTCTTAAGACCTCTATTGATATAGTTTGTTGGTTACATTTCAACCTTGTGCTTTCAGAAATCATGATGAAACTTTAGAATCAAAAAATCGGGGTAACTTTCTTGAGTTGATAAAGCTCTTAGCATTTTTCAAGGATGAAGTTGCAAAAGTAAAGTCCGTGATCACATTCAGAAAGAAACCGAGGATTCTAAGTTTTACATAATTGTTGATGAATCATGTGATGAATTGAAAAGGGAGCAAATGACTATTGTTTTGAGGTTTGTTGATAACAATGGTATTATACAAGAGATTTTTTGATTTTGCACATGTTAAAGACACTACTGCATTAAACCTTAAAAAAGAGTCGTGTGCTGTCTTTTCTCGACATGGTCTTGATGTTTCTAATATTTGTGGTTAAGGTTATGATGGAGCTAGTAATATGAGAGGGGAATGGAAGGGATTGCAATATTATTTCTCAAGGATTGTCCTTATGCATACTATGTGCATTGTTTTGCTTATCGATTACAACATGTATAGGTTGCTGCTTCTAGAGAAGTTATTCAAGTTCATCAATTTTTCTCAAATTTGATTTTTATTGTTAATATTATGCATTCATCTAGTAAACAACATGGTGAGTTGCAAGCTGCTAAGTTAGATGAAATTGCACATTTGCTTGAGATTTGTGAACTTGAAACTGGTCAAGGAAAAAAATTAAATCGACACTTTTGAAACGGGTTGCAGATACTTGTTGGGGCTCTCATTTTTTCTCAATTTGTAGTATGATAAATATGTTTACTGCAACTTATTATGTTCTTCAGAAGATTATTGTTGATGGAGCAACTTATTCTCAGAGAGGGGATGCTAATGTTGCTTATAATATTTTGATATCATTTGATATGAAAGAGATCATGGAAAAAACAAATATTCTATGTCAAGCTTTGCATGAGCAATCTCAAGATATAGTTAATGTAATGAATTTATTTCATACTACGAAAGTTCTCATTCAAAAGTTATGAGATGATGGCTGGTATGATTTGTTGAAAAATGTGATATTATTTTGTAAGCAACATGACATTGATGTTCCTGATTTTAGTGCTCATTTTATAGCATGATAAGGGCGCTCCCATCACCAAAAAGATAATATCACATTGAAACACTATTATAGAGTGAAAATATTTCTAGTTACAATAAATAAGCAATTGCTTGAGTGGAATAACATGTTTAGTGACAAAGTATTGGAGTTTTTGACACTTAGATCTCATTTAGTTCCTAAGGATGCTTATAAAGCTTTAAACATTGATAATATTGCACTCCTGTGGGAAAATACTATCCTGATGATTTCAATTAGCAAGAGAATATGCTTTTGACATCTCAACTTCAGTATTTTATTATTGATGCTTGCAATCATCAAGATTTGAAGAATCTATCAACTATACTAGAACTATATTGTGCCTTGGTAAAAATAGAGAAATTCAAGGTGTATTACTTAATTAATCGATTGATTCATCTCATCTTGACTATTCCAATTAGTATAGCTACAACAGAATGTTCATTTTCAATAATGAAAATAATCAAGACAAGGGTGTATAACAAGATTGAAGATGATTTTTTTGCAGATAGCATAGTGGTTCATATTGAAAAAGAAATAGCTGCAAGTTTTACTTTTGAATCTATTATTGATGATTTCAAATCATAAAAGACAGGAGAGCATCACTTTAAATTGAAGTAATTTTTTGTTATTTCATTTAAGATTGTGTTTAATTAATTGTGTTATATCATTTATAATATATTTTAATATTTGATAAAGTAAACTATCTTTTTGCGTTTCGTGGTATCTTTTTTATCCTTTTATAATTGACATGGCATCTATGGCAAATCAATGTTAGTATTTATTTTATCTTATGTAAGATAACTATTTATTTTTGTAAAATATGTTTTAATACATGATGCATTTTTTTTCAAGTGAATATTTAAAAAAAATATATGTCAGTCTTTTGTCCCCTACTATTTTTGTTCAAAATCTGTCACTGCTTGACATGATTATGTTTTAAAAAAAATGTCACTATCCATTCCTTTGGGTACTCACCTCAGGGAAGGGAAAGTGCACCAATAACCTGGGAAACCTAAGTCTCTTCACCATAGTATTTTTAAAGAAGGCCAAATGTTATACTTAATAATTCCTTAACCAACTTGGAAATTAATAAAGACATGAAAGACAAGAATGTTCCTAGAAGGGAATATCTTTTGAGGGATACCAAAACACAATTTAGAGTCAGAATTTTTTTCGCCTCTAAATTAATCAGAGACGGAATTTGTGATGAAAAATATAAGTCCATCTATAATCAGAGACAGATTTTTCAATCACCAAAACTAAAAAATAATGTCTCAGATTTAAGACAACTTTCGTCCCTCTCAAAAATTAGGCTCGAATATGAAAAATTCATCTCTAAATGTTAATTAATTTTTTTTTATAAATTTCTTAAAACCACCCTATATTCTATGAAAATAGTATAATTAAACATACTAATGAAGTAAATGATCTAAAATCCATTAATATAAACATAATGAAAGTCACAATGCATGTAGGTCTTTCAAAATACTACAAATGAAAATATAAATAAATTGTCATGTCTTTCAAAATACTGCAAATGAAATATAAGTAAATTGTCAGATTGGACAAAGTAATACTAATCATCCCCTCCTAAGTACTGATCCTCTTCCTCCTCCTTGGACTGAAATTGATGAGGTGGATTTGGGCCCTCTTCATTCTCCTAAACATCCTCAACAGAGATATGAGTTTATGCTTGTATCATTTTATCTTGTTGGACAATTAAGGATGTAGCCTCGACTTAGATAGGGTCCCACACGAAGAAGCATCAATTAAGCTTCTTTCGATCTTATCTCAAAAATTTGACCGTTCTTGTTCTTTCAGCGCCTCTATCACATGGCATTCTCTTGACATTCATTAGTAGGATCAGATGTTGATGGATGAGAAGATCTAACTTCATCTTAGTATATTCAGCCTACAAAATAGTAATTAAAAATGACAAAAATAATATAAACTATATGCTGTATAAATAATCAACAAATTTAAAACAAGTAACAACTTTATTACATACAAGTATTTTGTTATATATCTTAGATAATCATTTACAAGCATTATATAATTAGCACCAAAAAGTTCCTTTTAGATTTAAGGCCTATACCCGAAGATTGAAGTCTATTATACTATACTCTTTTCTAGAAATAGCTCTTATATATTAAGATTCAAAATTAAAACTTTAAATCATCTAACCCAAGATCATAATAATTTTTTGACTTTCTTGTGGACATAGCACTCTGGCTCTGCTACCATAGTAATGATATCATCTCACATTTAAATACATAAAGGGTTTTCAATTGTAAAGTATATGAGAAAGAAAAGCAGAGAATAAAAGAAGATTTTCAATTCACAAATATTTTCTTTTCCAAAATGTCACAACGTGACGGCCGGCGAAAAGCCATCGCTTTATGACTTTGGGGCGCGTGAGAGAAAACGCAGAGAAAATGGGAGTCGCCACCAATTAATTAGAAGGATAATTGGGATCCTAAAAAAAAAGGGAAAACTGGTCATCGGAACTAGAGGAAGGATTCGGGAGTCTAATTACGCGTAGGGAAGGTGTTAGGCACTCTACAACGCCCGTCCCTAAGGACGGTTACCCTAAATCGTTTGTGCTTAATGATTTTAATTTGTTTGAAATTACCCCATTTTATTAATAAAATAATGGACAAAATGGAAAAAATAAATAACTAGACCTGCCTTACCAAGTAAGTGCCTACGTACCCCGAAAGGGATCAAGGTCAACGTAGTTCGAAATATTTTAATTAACATTGATTAGGGATGATATTATGGCATTGGAAAAATTAGTTTCCACTTAAAGCTTTAAAAGGAAATTAAGACATTTGGGGAGAACAAACCTCCACTGAAAGCCTGTGTAATTGAGACATTAGGGGATAATGAATGTCCACTTAATGCCCATGAAAGTTAGGATTTTGGGAAAATGAGATTTTACTAAAGGTCCCAAAAAAAATTGGGGCATCAGGAAATATATAATTTCACTGAATGCCTAGAGATAGGAACTTTGGAGAAGTTTAAACTTCTACTAAAAGTTTATTAAACGTTGAGCCTTTGGGCAAGATCAATATTTATAAAAGAAAGGGATCTTATGAAACAAATGTGATTTTTAGAAAATAAAAGGACCAAAATATAATTATTAAAAGTGTTAGGGTCGACTTATAATTTTTAAAAGTATTGGGACTAACCTGTAATTTTTTGAAAATATTAGATTAAAGGATAAATTTCTCAAATTGCTTTACTTCTAAATCGATAGTTAAAACGATGTCATACAATTATTCATTTAAGTCATTAAAGTTATTAAAAATAAATGGGCCTTGAACCCCTCCATTCTAGATTAGTTCAAGTGGGCCCTTGAAACCCCACTTAATGAATCAAATTAGATGGGCCTTTGAAATCCCTCTTTTCTTTATTTGGAGTCCTTTATTTGGACTTTAGTTAGATAACTTTAGAACTTTAGTGGTATCTATTATTTTTGGGCCTCCAAGATGCCCTTGGCTCAACCTCCTGATTAGGCCCATGAAACCTTTAAAGCCCATGTATGAATAAGCTGCCCAACCAATGACGTGGGGACCAATTTCAACCAGAATTCGTACAGATGTCAAGGACCCGCTACCCAATCATATCTGCTCAGGACTTTGCCATGGATATCAGACCTCAATGCTAAAACAACTAAGCAATGGCTAACAAGTGTATAATGTGCCTTTATTTATCAGAAAAGGGCCACAAATATCATAACTGATTTAGCTAGTGATTAAAGTAACCTGGACCCAAAATAACTTGCCCCCCCATTTGCAATTTGGCATCGTAGCAATGGTGAATCAAGATCTTGGCTTGGCAGTATGCATATTTTGCCTAAGATCAATCCTAACCAAGTGAGTTTTATTAACTAAAATCTAGATTTAACAAATCAGAATCCTAAATTATGAATCAATCCCAAACTACTTAACCTTAAGCGAAACCAGAAGGGACCAATGATCAATCATAAGCTAAAAACTGGAAAAGATTAACCTGAGTTACAAAGTCAAAAGCCAACCAAACAAAAACCCAATTTCCCAAAACCAAATGTTGGTAAGCAATGATCAGAACCACATTTTGGAAAACCTACCTTCAACAATGCTAACACACAGAAACCAGTTTATGAGCATAGTACCAG
>JASKGM010000001.1:21026398-21045765 GCA_034509205.1 Ceratonia siliqua | reverse complement strand
GGTATGTTTGTTTATACATATTTGTTGCTTTACAATCTCCCACATAATGTATAATATGTATGCTATCAAATGGTATCTGTAGTTGTCCTGGGAAGCCATTTCCAGCCGAAGATCCCCCTGAATATCGGCTAAAAAGTTGGTTCACGATTTTCTATGACCCCGCGAAATGGAACAGAAAACGAGGAGGATTTTTGTTTTTAAGAAGTCAATACTAGGGGCTGCCGGCCCCATGACCCCTATGGGGAGATTGGGAGCCTCCCCTCCTTCCTGCGGTAGGTTGGCAGGCAACATAGAATGAGCAAAATCGTGGGTTTCCCCGGAAATCACACGCACAGAAAAATAAATAGAAAATGCAATCCAGCTGGAGCATCCAATTCTCAGCAAGAAACAAGATAGGGCTCGACACCCCATAGATACCCCAGCCTTTGAAAGTCAGGCATGAAAGAATTCAACTGAACCCAGCCACAGAGAAAGAAAGTAAAACAAAGTGAGCAAGATTAATAACGAATAGGGAGCAAAGTTTTGTGACAACAAGTGAATTCTTGAAGGAGCAAAGTGAGAAAATCAAGATTTTCAGGCTATCATTGTTTTATTGTTATGATTCTCTTAACTTTTCCTCTTTATAATTTCTAATGTTGATTGTATCTTTGACTCTTGTTTTTACAACTCCTTTAATGGAGTAGATATCTCATCTAGGATTACAATTGGAACCCACATGTGCTATATTGATTATATTTCTCATTTATCTTAATTGATATTGCTTGATTGTTTTCTTTATTCTATGCTTAATACTTCTAATTAATTTGCCACATAATTGGATTGATTTTGCGAACCCTAAGACTTCAGGAAAAAGATTTTGGGGTTTTATCTTGGATAGAGAAACATATGATAAATGAGTGGAAGCCCTTAGATCGTGTAAGATAGGAATGTACTTACATGACATGTGTAGCCATAGAAAGAGTTTAAACTTAATGAATTCTTGATTAATAGTTACTCATAGGAATATAGGGTACCTTTGATTAAGAGTATTTCTAATTGACCATCAGAAGAGGCTTTTAGATAAATTTAGGCTCTTGGCTAGCTATTGATATATATAATTAATTGAGTGATTGAGGAAGAGATTAAAGCTTATGAAGTATAGGGTAAGATTGTAGTCCTAGGCTTGTCAAACTCAGTGAATTTCATCTCCTATTTGATTGCTTTAGTGCTATTGATAATTTGTTTTCCTTAATTTAACTAATTGCAATTGGTTAGTTTGATTAAGATGGGGAAGAATAATTTTGATGCTTAATAGCTTACTAACAAATCACTTATTAGACAATAGCGTACACTTATGTATGCGTATTTGCCCAATAGTAAGAATTCTTGTCCAAGTAAGACAACCTTGTCTTAATCAAGACAAGTAATGTAAGACTTTTTCTTGTCTAATTAAGACAACCCTTGTCTTAGTTAAGACAAGCATTTCTTACATTAAGACATATCAAGCACACTTAAGACAACTTTTGTCCTAAAGTAATGTTTGTCTAAATTCAGACAACCTTTGTCTCTTTTTAAGACATACCCAAATGTTGCTTAAATTGAGACAACGTTTATCTCTTTTAAGACATCAAAATGTAGTCTAAATAGAGACAACTTTTGTCTCTTTTAAGACATACTTAGCTCACTTAAGACAACTCTTGCCTTAAGACAAGTTTTGTCCTAATAAAGATAAATTTTGTATTAACTAGGACAAGCCCTAAAACACTAAATGTCATCATACAAATCTATCAAAAATGTTCTCCTAACTTAAATGGATGGAATTCTACAAAGTTAGATGGGGAATCTATTTTGAAATAGTGATTTCAAGCTCCAATGAACTTAGAATTATTTTAATCTCATTAAGACAACCCTAGTTCGTTTACTATGAAATCATTCCAAAATAGATTTATGATTGCACTCTTGAAAAACCTAATATTATGAGAAGCCAATATGTAATATTGGTTCTACAATTGCAAATCATGTGTTTATGAACCCTCATAGTCATTCATTGACACACGGTAAAATTATCGTTTTACTCCTTATGTCAAATTTGTCCCTTAATATGAGATTTCATCTGATAAGTAACAAAATAATTTTAGAGCAAATCTAAAAGGTGTTAATGAATCATGAATAGTTAATCCATCATTCACTAGTCCTAGGTTTGTCGCATATCTTCCTGAAATCGCTAAAAATGATGTTTGTACTGTGAACTCTATATCTTGGATACATGTTCCTTGATGTTCACTCTAATTATGATTCCAACATACAGAGTCTTAAGCAATGTTATAAGATGATCCTACCCTTAGTATCTCAAATACCATAATGGACATGAACACGAGTTCACATTCCATCAGGATTTCAATTCTACCACAAATGAGTGCATATTTGTGAGTTCAAGTTCAAAGTAATGGTATTAACTTGAAGTTGATATCCCACTTAATTCCAATTCATATAACAGTGTCAATACCTGAAGTTAACCATTTCAATGGTTTGAGATTCACCATCCCCTTAAAGAAGAATCACACTCCTTCAATGTAGGTAATCTGAACACTGCAATCTTCATTGAATAGGCCTCTATTCAGTGACTGTGAACATTCTTTTTTATTCATCCAAAGATATGTATCTCCTTTGCATAAATTTTATACATATGTATCTTAGTTCATTTAGAATCTTGGTACCTTAATATCTAGAAGAAAAAGCTTATATAAATGAACTATTTATTTAATTATTAAAATGTACTTGTAACATGTCAATTATTACATGATTTGGGAATATACTTGCTTTTCAGGGCATTATATTCCTAACAATCTCCCATTTGCCCTAAAGCAAGTACAACATGTCCCTAACCCTTAGTCCTTCTAGATGATCCTCGAAGCTCTTCTGTGAAAGAGTCTTTATAAATGGATCACCTAGATTCTTCGCTGTTGCTATTTTGGTGATAACCACCTCACTACGCTATACAATCCCCCTCTAGGAGATGTTACTTTCTCTTAATGTATTTAGCTACTCTGTGATTTTGTGGTTCTTTTGAATTAGCCACAGCTCCACTAATATCACAGTAGAGAGCTAGGTTTATCCACATCAAGATAAATAATAAACTTGTGCAGCTAAACAACTTCCTTTGCAGTTTCACAAGATGCAACATATTCTGCTTCCATTGTAGAGTCAACAATGCAAGATTACTTCACACTCCTCCAAACTACGGCTGCACCACTTATAGTGAAAACTGAGCCTGTTGTTGATTTCCTAGAATCAACATCAGACTAGAAATTTGAATCAATGTACCCTGTTAGAATTTGGTCACTTCTAGAATATACGAGCATGTAGTTCTCTATTGTATGAACATACTTGAATGTACACTTGATCGTAGTCTAGTGCTCTATTCCAGGGTTTGACTAAAACCTGCCAACCAATCTAACTATGTAGTAGATGTATGGTTTAGTGCAAAGCATAGAATATATGAGACTTCCCACAATTGATGCATAGAGAATTCATCTCATTTGCTCAACTTCCTGAGGAGCCTTGGGTGATTGCTCCCTAGAAAGTTTGATCCCACACCTAGAGGGTGTTAAACCTCTTTTGGAATCCTGCATGCCAAACTTTGTCAATAATTAGTCAATGTAGGTTGCTTGGGATAAAGCTATCTACATGTTCTTTTAATCTCTTATCAATTCGATCCCAATAACATAACTTTCCTCCCTTAAATCATTCATTTCAAATTATTGATTCAACCATCTTTTTACTATAGATAACATTCCTACATCATTCTCAATGAGTAGAATGTCATCTATATAGTGTACCAGGAAAATAACCTTATTATTCTATATATTTTTATAGACATAGGGTTTGTTTGCATTTTGTTGGAATCCGTAAGACTTGACTGCAGTGCTAAATCTTATATTCCAAGACTTGATGGCTTTCTAAGTCCATAAATGGACTTATAAAATTCACATACCTTATGCTCTTGGCCTTTTTCAATGAAACTATCTAGTTGAGCCATATAAATACGCTCTTCAATATCCCTATTTAAAAATGAGGTATTGACATCCATATACCATATCTCATAATTGAGATATGTAGCTATAGCTAATAGGATCCTGATGGATTTAAGCATAGCAACTAGTGAGAAAGTTTCTTCGTAATCTATACCTTCCTTCTTGGTACAACCCTTAGCTACTAGCCTAGCCTTAAAGGTTTCTACCTTCCCATCAACTTTTCTTTTTATCTTATAGGTCCATTTGCACCTAATGAGTTTTATCCCATTAAGTACATCTACAAGAGTCTAAACTTTGTTGGAATGCATGGATTCCAACTCTAATCTCATTTTCTTTTGCCAATGCTTAGCATCAATATCGTTGATGGAATTCTTATATATAATAGGATCATATTCATGTTCATTTAAGAGAGTTGCTATGTGTTTTCCCTAACCTATGTATATGTCAGGTTGTCCAACAACCCTTCCACTATGACACAGTACCACCTGTTCAAATTCAACTCTAGAATCCAAGCTTGTTAAGACTTCATCATAATCAAATTTTGAATATGACAGACCACTTTATTCTTCCAGAATAATCTTGCTCTGTGGTTTGTGATTTCTTACAAAATCTTCTTCTAAGAAGGTTACATTTACACTAATAAATACCATTTTAGCATGGGTGTTATAAAAGTAATACCCCTTAGTACCCCAAGATATCTTAAAAACAAACACACTTTTGTCTTTGGTTCCATCTGAGTAGACTCAGGCTTATATACATGTGTCAAAGCCCCAAGATTGTAAATGATGTAAAGATGGTTTGCATCTTGTCCACAACTCCCTTGGTGTCTTAGGCACAATCTTAAATGGAGCAAAGGTTAGCAAGTATGCTATTATCTGTATACAATATCCCCAAAATGATTCTGGAAAAGCATCATAGGACATCATGGGTCTTACCATTTCTATAAGAGTCCTATTTCTTCTTTCATCAACCCTATTTTGTTGAGGTGTTCTGGGTGCTAATAAATTGGAAACAATTCCATTATCAACTAGATACTGCCAAAACTCATTAGACAAATACTTACCACCTTGATTTAATTGAAGTTGTTTCAGTGGTTTGCCTAGCCGTTTCTCAGCTTCGACCTTGAATTCCTTGAATTTTTCAAAAGAATCACTCTCACTCTGCATCAAATATACAACATCATATCGTGACTAATCATCTATAAAGGTTATGAAGTACACATAACCTCCTCTAGCCTGTATGTTCATTGGTCCAAATACATTTATGTGTACCAAGTCTAAAACATTCTACATTCTATTACCTTTTGCTTTAAATGATGTTTTATCCATTTTCTCTTTAACAAGACTCACAAACCAATAAAGAATCCTCAACCATTTCTGGTAGAGTACCATTCTTTACTAGTTTGCTAAGTATGTTTGATTAATATGACCTAGATGTAGATGCCCAAGATAACTTTGATCTAACCTATAACTTTTGACACTTTTAGACTTAGGCGTGGCTGTTTCTGCAACATTTGCAATGTCATTTATTGGTTCTAGATAATGTCAATTATTCCTTGTAATTTTGGAGCAAATAAAACTTTCATTTGTTAAAATGGTTATCCTATCACCAAAAGAAATTGAATATCCAAAATTATTTAAACAATACATAGAAATTAAATTTCTGGAAATGCTAGGAATGTAATAAACTTCTTTTAAAACCAAAGATTTATTAAGAAAGTTCGAAGTAATGGCTCCCAATGCCAGGATGACAAATGCTTAAGCTAAGTCTATAGTGGCCTTTGTCATCTTTGTTTGGAACTGACTCTCAGTTAGCTTTCTCCTTATCTAAAATCCCTGTAAAGAATTACAAACATGGTTAGTGGCTCTAAAATCTATTATCCATGTATTAGTATGATCATCCGCTAAATAAGCTTTTAACATATTTAGAAAACCCATACCTTGTTTTTTTTCACATAATTGAGGTAGGCTTTGTAATTCCTCTTTTAATGTCTTTTAGCACCGCAATGGAAACACTTTCCCTTACTGCCTTTTTTCTGAGCTCTCTTCTTCATGGCCTTCTGTTTTTGTCCAGCTGATTTTTTGCAATTTTTCTTCTTTTTGCCAAGCTCCTTTGCCTTCTTTGGCTCTACTACTACAACATTAGACACTGGGTTCTTCTTTATGTCAAGAACTTCCTCCATAAATTACAGTTTATTCATCAACCCACTAAGAGTGTAGAGCCTGTTATGCAATTCATATTCTAACTTGAACTGCGAAACATGAGAGTTTAGGCTATGAATGATCATAGACACTTGAGTGTCTGCATCAATTTTAGCTTTATCAACTTAGCCTCATTCAAGCAACATGGTCCGTGCCTTTATGTTGCTGCTACAACACACTAGTCATGGAGGCCAATATGTAGCACTTAGCTAATGTATTGGGATCATGCCACCTCTTGTGGTACCCAATTTCCTCTAGGTAGACTGGGGAGTCAAAGCAGTTGGTGCTTACTCAGAAATGACACGTGATATTATCATAATTAAGAATGATATTAAGGTTTCTCTTCTACTCAATGTAGTTATCGCAATTCACTATGCATTTGTTAAGCATAATTGGTAGTGGGTTCATTTTCCAGTGGTATGTTTAAAAAATACATTTAAAATTGTAAGTTATCAGCAATCAAATGAACTTTTAAACTGATGCATGCTTGCATAAGCATGTAAATTTTATTATTACTTGTTCGACGATCATTTACGTTTCTGCAATAAGTAGCTGACTATGGGCCATGAAAACTTATTACAAGGTAAATTAGGACCCCCACTCAATTGTGCTACCCATTATCTTCATACTCAGCATAGTTAAGTAACACCTTAATTTGGTCCATAAATCTATCAACAGAGTTGCTATAGGCAATATATTAGTAGATTAATGTTGAGTGTTTTAACCAATCGTTTCATCACACCTAGATGTACCACTAAGTGTGCTTCTATGGGAAGTCATACTTAATGTTCCACCAAGGTAGGCTTATCTCTTTGGAAGTCCAATCTAGCTATGATCTAGGGGTATGCTCGCCTATAGGGAGTGACACACTTCCCATGACAATGGACCAACATTTCAAGGCCATGGACTCTAGGATTACTAGGACCCTCTCCCACCCAATATTTTTATTATCATTACCTTAAGGTGACTTTTCAAGTTTTCTAGCATGCATACCTAGAAAAAATAGGTCATTTATGAGTTTTGTTTCCCTTCTAAACTTTTAGTTGGGTTCATATAAGTGACCTTTAATAAGCCTTAAGAATACTTGTTTATTCCCTAAGTTTTATTTTCAATTTCAAGCCTAACCATTTCCATACTAAACTTTTTAGTTTAGAGACATAGGTGCTAGTTTGATCATTTAGCTATGAGGTGATCTATCAATTTCCTAACTAAGCCATTTAGTTAAAAATTTGTGTCCTTAACTAAGTGATCATTTAGGGACTTAGTTATTTCCTTACTAAATTATTTAGTTGAAAAAATTTAAGTTTCATTAGTCATCTTTTATAGATGATATATTATGCATATATTATGTTCCATCCATTTAAAACTCTTTTAAATGTAAAACACAATGTATGAATGGCATATTAATTTGAATGGTATCCAAAAGAAGAATCTATGAGTTGCTGCATCCTTAGACCAACGACTAGTAAAGAGTAATGGGTCAATCACAGGTTGCAAAACAAAGTTATTGTGCAAACATTATTTGAAGCTCCAAGATCAAAATTCAAACTAAAAAAAGCTTGCGTATTTGAAAAGAAGATCCTATGAGCTGCTGCATCCTAGAAGAACTTTAAAGACCTTAGCTAGTAAAGATTAACGATCATCTTTAGCATTATAAATAGACTGGAATGCAAGAACTAAAGTAACGGAGATAGTATATTTTACTTTGAGAAAAAGATTAGAAGTCTGCTGAGCTTAACCTACTGAAATACTTACTCCATTGAGTCATACCTAGTTGTTTATCTTAAGGAGTCTTGAGCTTATCTTTATTTACTCAATTTTTGTCTTGGGTTTGCTAGGTTTCCTGTGAGAAAAATATAGTATGAAAGGTTTCCTAGGTGAGCTCGAAAAATCTAGTGGTTGAGAGGTTTACCTAGTGTGAGTTGTAAAAAGCTTAAAGCTTGATCTTGTATTTATGATTACCCTTATAGTGAATTCCCTTGCTGTGTGCTTAGGGAGTGAACGTAGGATCTAGTATTTTGATGGGTCTAAACCACTATATATTTTGGTGTAAATCTCCCTCACTTTTATCTCGTTTATCATTATTGCATCACAACTTTCAATACTGGTTACTCTAAAATTCTTAAACGCTCAAGTATTTGTTTTTGAATCATCTATCTCAAAAAAACCTTGAGTATAATTCTTTAGTTCCTTCTATTAATCATTATGAGCAGCTAAGTCTTCTAATCCTAACAAAAGAAAATGCTTTTCGAAAAACTAAAGTTTCTGACTACTAAGCTAAGAAAGTTTTTCTTCTCTTAGCAAAGAAGTTTTCAAGTTGCTCAAATAAGAAATATTTTTTATCATAGAAAAAGTTGTAATAACTTAGATCACCTAATTTAACCCCTTCTTGTGTGATCATCCTTGAACTAACAATTGGTATCCAAGCTTAGGTCTCTATTTAATAGGTTGAATAGCCTAGAGTCATGATCTTATCAACAACATGAATTCAAGCAACATCTTTGAAGAACACTCCTTTACAAGGCCACTATACTTGATGGGAACAACTACACATATTGGAAAGAAAGAATTAAAATCTTCATTCAATCAGTTGATTATCTATTATGGCGAGTCATCGAAAATGGTCCATACATTCCTAGAAAAAAATCCACATAATTCTCATGGAAAAGCAGAAGATGAATGAAGCAATCATGACATCAAAATGGTCGAGACAAATACCAAAGCAATCAATCTTATATATTGTGCTGTGAATGCTAAAGAATGCAGAAAAATATCAAAATGCAAAATAGCTAAAGAAATGTGAGAAAAGTTGGAGATAACTTATAAAGGGATTGTAGAAGTTCGAGAAACCAAGAGAGATATGTTGGTTCATGAGTATGAACTATTCAAAATGAAAGAAAATGAGAAGATAGAGGATATATTTAAACAACTATCTAGTATCATCAATGATCTAGATGCTTTAGGTAAATCTTACTCAAACAAAGAGCTAGCTAGAAAAGTTCTACGTGTCCTAACCAAACCATGGCAAGCCAAAATAGCGGCCATTCAAGAGGGAAGAAACCTTAACAAAATGTCCTATGACAAGCTTAGAGGAAATAATCACTTATGAAAACAACTACATGAATGATGAAATCGAAAGTCTATATAGATCCAAAATTTGGTTCTGAAAGCTGCAGCTAGAGAAGAAACATCAAAAGAAAATAACTAGAAAGAAATGGCTTTTCTCACAAGAAAAATATACAAGCTCTATAAAAGGAACAAATTATATGACAAGAAGAATGCTTCCAATGGGGTAAAATCAAAAAAACAAAACATATGCTTTGAGTGTAAAAAGCCTAGCCATATCAAAGTTGATCGCCCTCTCCTTGAGAAGAAACACTACAAAAGGAAGAAAAAGAAAGCCATGGTAGTTGATTCCACAAAGAGTGAAGATGACATTGCAGAAACTTTCGAGAGTGAATCTGATGATGAAACAGCCAACCTCTGTCTCATGGCTAATAATAATTCAAAAGATGAGGTAAATAATATCAACTCTTCTTATTCATTTGATGAACTTCAGGAAGCTTTTAATATTCTTTTTGAAAATTATAGTAAGCTAAGCGTGAAGTAAGAAAAGGAAAGTCTAGAAATAAGAAATAGAGAGTTAGAAGTTGAGAATGATTGTTTAACATTAGAAGATGTAAGCAAAGAAAAAGAAACACTAGAGATAAGAAATAGAGAGTTAGAAACTAAAAATTAATCTCTTCATAAAAGAGTATAAACTCGGTCAAAAGATCTATCTAAGTTTACAGCTAGCTCACAAAAACTTGATACTATATTAGGAACTTTAAAGTGGTATTGTGACATAACTAGTATAGGATTGTCATCATCTCCTAAAACATGTCAGAAAAGATCATCTCTTAAATTAAGAAAACCAATTGCTCATCATCATGAAACTAAAGAGAAAATTAAGAACAAAAAGAATTGTTATAACTGTGGTAAAAATGGACATGTAATGAGGAATTGTTCAAAAAGAAAAATAGGTATGGGTTCCAAAAGGTACCTCTGTACCTCAAAAAGCTACCACTAAACCATAAGGACCCAAAACAGTTTGGGTACCTAAGTTTGATTAAATAATTTCTTTCAGGTGTGTTTGAGCTCAAGATGTAAGAAAGAACAATGGTATCTTGATAGTGGCTGCTCAAGACACAAGGTAGGTGATGCCACAAAATTCTATTATCTTGAGAAAAAGGAAGGAGGTTCAGTAAACTTTAGAGACAATATGAAGGGTAAAATCATTAGTATTGATAAAATTCCTATAAACTCTACCTCCATAATTGATGATGTTTATCTTGATGAAGGTTTGAAGCATAACTTGATTAGTATAAGCCAATTGTGTGATAAAGGGCACAAGATAATCTTTGAGCCATCAAGATTGCAATGTTTTTAACACTCATCATAATAGCATTTTATTCTTTGGTCTAAGAAAATCAAATGTATATGTTGTGCATTTGAAAGATATTTATCTAAAATCCTTTTACCATATATGAAAATTGGTTATGGCACAAGATTTGGGCATACTAGCATGCTTTTAATTTCCAAACTTGTAAAAGAAACCTGGTTGTTGGGTTACCAAAATTCATATTTGAGGAAAATCATGTTTGCAAAGCTTGTCAAAAAGGAAAACAAACCAAGTCATCTTTCCAAAGCAAAAATCATGTTTCTACAACAAAACCCTTAGAAATTTTACACATGAATTTATTCGGCCCTACTAGAACTCAAAGTATGAGTGGTAAAAGATATGGTTTAGTCATTGTTGATGATTTCTCAACATTTACCTAGGTTTTCTTTCTTGCTCATAAAGATGAAAGTTTCATTACATTTGAAAAGTTTTGCAAAAAGATTCAAAATGAAAAAGGTGATCTTATCAAGAGTATAAGAAGTGATCATGGTGGAGAATTCAAAAACAAATGTTTTGAAAATCTTTGTGAAAACTTTGGAATTGATCACAATTTTTCTGTTCCAAGAACTCCACAGCAAAATGGAGTAGTAGAAAGTAAAAATAGAACACTTGTTGATATGAAAAGAACTATCTATGTGAAAGTGAGCTTCCTCAAAGGTTTTGCACTGAAGCTATGAACACAGCTTGTTATTTCTTGAATAGATGCTTAATAAGAGTAATTTTGAAGGAAGCCCCTTATGAGTTATGGAAATGAAGAAAACCTAATGTAAGTTATTTTCACCCCTTTGGTTGTAAATGTTTCATCCTCATGAATGATAAAGGAAACTTGGGAAAATTTGATGCAAGAATTGATGATGGAATATTTCTTGGTTATTCCACATCTAGTAAGGCATATCGAGTTTACAACAAAAGAACTTCTTGCTAAAAGCGCTTTTCTAAATGGTTTATTAAATGAAGAAGTTTATGTTAAGCAACCACTTGGTTTTGAGCAAGCTGATTTTCCAAAACATGTGTTTAAATTAACAAAATCTCTTTACAAGTTGAAACAAGCACCTAGGGCATGGTATAAAAGACTAAGCATTTTTCTAATACATAATGGTTTTTATAGAGGAAAAATAAATACTACCTTGTTCACAATATCCACAAATGATGATATCTTGAATATTCAAATATATGTGGATGATATTGTTTTTGGTTCTACTAATGAGTTAATGTGCAAGGAATTTTCTGATGTAATGAAAAGTGAATTTGAGATAGCATGATGGGGAAAATGTCATTCTTTCTTGGAGTGCAAATAAAGCAATCTCAAGAAGGGATTTTCATCAATCAAGCAAAATACACCAAGGAGTTACTCAAGAAGTATGGAATGGAAAAATCCAAATCAGTCAAAACTCCTATGGGTTGCTCAATAAAATTATAGAAAGATGAACAAGGTAAATTAATTTATCAAAAGCTATATCGAGGTATGATTGGCTCCTTACTCTATTTGACTACAAGTAGACCTGATATTGCCTTTAGTGTATGCTTGTGTGCTAGATTTCAAATTGACCATAAGGAATCTCATCTAAGTGCTATAAAAAGAATTTTTAGGCACTTGGTAGGAATTCAAAATCTCGGTTTATGGTATCCTAGAAATAAATATTTTGAATTAATAAATTATTCATATGTTGATTTTTGGGTAGTAAAATTAATAGAAAAAGTACAAGTGGTACACGCTAGTTCTTAGGTCATTGCTTAATTTCTTGGCATAGTAAGAAACAAAACTCTGTTGCTCTTTTAATAATAGAAGTTGAGTATGTTGTTGCTGGTAGTAGCTATCCTCAAATTCTTTGGATGAAGTAGCAATTAGAAGATTTTGGCTAAAATTCAGTAATATTCCCGTTAAATGTGACAATACTAGTGTTATAAATTTACCTAAGAATCCCATTCAGCACTCTAAGACTAAGCACATAGAAATCAGGCATCACTTCATAAGAGACCATGTTCAAAAGGGTGATATAAAATTGGAGTTTGTTAATATCGATAATTAAATAATAGATATCTTCACCAAACCTCTTAGTGAAGAAAGATTCTTGCTTATCCTAAGAGAAATTGGCATGCTAAATCCTATGTGAGAATTGACTCAAGTTGCTTAAATGTTTTGGAAACTCTAGGATGCTCAAAATTGGTAAAGTTACTCAACCTTTCTTATATTTGGTTATTTGTTCGCTTAAATCATTAATTTATGTGGGGTAACTGCTTTGAAATCCGTTTATACCTCTAATCTTATACATGCTCACTTTCTCTATTACTTTTAATAAAAGTGTGTCAGGAATGGTTTTTTTAAAATATGTATTGTCAAAATTTAAAAACCACTACCCTTCAGTTTCCACCATTTTCTCACCATTTCTCAACTACATTCAGAAACCTCCATCTTCATTGCAGTTGAAACCCTAAACAACTATTCTCTCTCTCACACTCACTCCTCTTTGAAACCTCTGATTCATTGTTTGAAACCTCTATTCCATTGTTTGAAACATGTCTCTTTGCATTTCCATATGGCCTCTTCCTCAGGTCTTAAACAAAAAGCAGTCAAAGAGTCTGGGTCAAGGAAGCAAGTGAAAATCAATGTTCCAAACTGAAATATACACCAAAAGTACTCTATCACAAGAGAAGTAAACCTATTCTTCTTTACCAATGAGAAATTTATGGTTTTTCAGTAGATTGAATGGATTGGTTGGTTGAACTTCTTCAAGATTAAAACTGAAATATATCTAGTAATCATTAAGGAGTTTTATGCAAACTTAACATTTGAAAATGATAGTTTGGAAGGAATTTCGATTTTAAGGGGAAGAAAGATAGTACTTTCTTGTGACAAAATTGTTGAAATTATCGATTGTCAATGTGCTAGGGTTAGACTATATTCTAGTCATAGAGATATTGAATTTAGAGGATATGTGCATGAGGAAGTTGTTGAGGAACTTACTGGAAGTAAAAGCAAGATAGTTAATTCTTCTTATTTGAACCCTGATCTTAGAATTTTGTTACACCTTCTATCTCATATGGTTATGCCAAGATTTGGGTAAGCCAATCATGCTAATAAGTTGGAAACCTTCTACATGTGGTGTCTAACTAATGGCATTAAACTTGCCTTATATCATCTTAAATCACATGAGAGCATGTTTGAACAAGGAAAATGCAAAACTGCCTTATGGAACTTTGATCACTCTGCCTGTAAAAGATGCAAGAGTAACATTAGACATATTAGGAAGTGAAATGGCTTAAAAAAATGGCACCTATGATTAGAGCGCCTCCCAAGCATCTCCAAAAAGGCAAAAATCTCTGTTTCCAATGCTGAAGACCAACACTAGCAGGTGATTCTACTTCTTCTGCTTCTTCTTATACCTGAAAAGGAAAAGGAGCCAATGAAAAAAAAGTGAAAAAAATGGATTAGTGCCATTTTGAAATGGAAGTGGAAGTTCCCTTTTCTTCTTATATCCTAAACTCACTTTCATTTTTTGATATTATTCTTAGAGAATTATAAAAATTTAAAATTTAAAAGAATTTTTTTTTGATTTTAAATGTTCTAAACGATTTTTTTTCTAAATGCATAAAAAAGAACTCCTCTTTCTCCTCCTTCTCCTACTCTCTCTAAAAGGCAAAAACTCCGGAGCCAGGGAAACTGCTAACCTGCCTGGTTCACTTGATTTTCAACAGATCAATACCAATTCATTATTTTTGACCAATTTTTCTCACTCTTGGTTTTTACGGGTTGATTGGATCGACTTGGAACCGATTTCCAATTCTTTTATCTGATCAATCAATTTAATTCTCAGAACCATGGTTTGCACCAAAACGCATGATAAATATATATATTATATAGGGAAGCACTACCCTACACCCCAAAATGGGGCTGTAGGGTAAGTTCGGCTTTGCCGATTTTTTATATTTTATGTGTTTTATGTCAATTTTTTTAATTTTTAATATTAATTAATTATTATTTATGTCATAATTTTTTGAATTTTTTTTAAAATTAAAAAAAAACTTCATACTATTTATTTATAATTTTTTTAATACTATTTATTAATAAGTAAAAAAAATTTAAAAATATATAAAAATATTTTCAAAAATTTTCAAAAAAATACATTATATAAACAATAATTAATTAATATAAAAAATAAAAAAAAACAAATAAATAATTAAAACTACCACTGTCAACGGCGGTAGAAACCTATTATATAAGACAATCTAGCCTTAGCAATATCTATGGAACCATCTAAATAGAATTAAGTCATTTGTTTTATACTAAACATAAAAATATAATTTATATATTTTAAATTTTAATTAAATAAATTTGTAAAATTAAAATTAAAATTAAAATTAATTTGAAAGGATTATTTTCATTAGACAGAAAAAGAGAGAAAAAAAACCACCAGGCTATTATTATGGACCCTAATCGGTTATTTCCGATATGATTTCCACAGCGTATCTCCAAGGACTCAGTGCGGAGCGAGTGGCGGAGAGAAAACCCTAGAATGGATACACACCTTGATAAAGAGAGATCCAGCATGAGAACCAGGGAAGATAGAGATCACAGAGACCGCCACAGAGAACGAGATCGCGATCGCGATCGAGACCACAAGCACCGGAGCCACGACGGCGATGACAAACGCCACCGTGATTCGGATCTACGCCACCATCATCGATCCGACAGGGATTCCAAGCGCGAGCACTCCCACAAATCCAGGCGTGAAAAGTCGCGCGAGCGGTCCTATGATTCGAAGGAAGAGAGAGGAGAGAGTAGGGATAGGGCTTGTGATAGATATGGGAAGCGTGAGTGGTCTCACGAGCCTGGGAGTGAGAAGGAGGGGAGCAAAGATAGGCCAAAGCTGCGGGTGATGAAGCGTGACGAATCGTATGAGAGGGATTCAGACCATGAGGTTAGAAGTGAGAGGGAAGAGTCAGTGGAGAGGGGGCACTCATCGTATTCGCATAAGAGGAAAGAGAGGGAGCACTTTGAGGATAAGGATGACAGGGATGCTAGGGAGGAAAAGAGAACTAAAGTTTCAGAAGAGAGGAAGGAGCGGAGGAGATTCGAGGATAGGGTTGAGGATGGCGAAGAGTTAAATGGTGGGAAAAGCGAAGGAAGGAGGGAAGGGAGGAAGTTTGGGGATAAAGTGAAGAAGGGAGATGATATGGGAGACATTGAAGATGGGAAACAACTGAAGGTTAATGACGTAAAAGTGAAGGAAGAACTCAGTGATAAGAAGTTTGACGATGCCCAGGGCACTAGCTCTGTCAATGGGAATGCTTCAGTTGGAAACGTGAGTTTTTTAATATTCTTATAACAGTTTGGTGATACCCAGTGTTTCTGTTTCCAATCCCCCATCCACCTCCCAGTGATTCTTTTCTAGTTGAAATTGTAGGCATGTTTGCTTGCATAGTGGTTCTTATACTTGTATAGATGGGTTCTGGTTGATGAAACATATGTTCGCTTATTAAAACCTAATCCGAAATGACATTGGTTGTATTGAAATTGACATTTTAGACAAGAACGTAGCTGCAGTTATAATTGCATGTCATAATTAGAATTACTGACTTCATGAACTGTCTGGTATACAATTATAACTGCCGCTAAAAGGTTGTAGTAGATGTGATTTATTATACGTTCTGCATGGTTAATAGTGGCATATACTATTTGTTTTCTGCTACGCCTTATGAATCATTCATTTATCCTGTTTTGGTATAGTAGTTTTGGGTAAAGATTACGTGGCAGTTAAAACAGCAATACCAAGGCAATAAATTCCGTTGACTGTGACCTCAGATTGCCTTTGTTGATGATGATTACAGTTTATCTAGCCTGACTTTAAGGTATTTGTTGCAATATTGGAATATACCTATACCTAAGATTAGGTAAAATTTTGAATTCTGCTCTGCAAATGGTTAATCAGAGTTCGTTGTTATTTTATTTCTCTTTCATTCAGGAAACTTTTAAGTTGATTAGTTGAATTATAACGGGATCTTAAGCTCATAAAATGTGATGCATGAATACTAGGTATGGATAGTTTAGATTTTTTGTGTTTGGACTCTGCAGTCTGCAGGTGAATTCATTCTGTGTGAAGCCTACGGAATTATTGTTGCAGTCGCTGCTATGAAGGCATCAAGTTTCAGAATTGGACTGTTAATTTCCTTAGTATATGTGAATGGCTATAGTCCAATTATCTATACTGAACCAGAAAATTGTTGTCTTATATGCTTTTTTATTGTCTGGACCACTATTAGGTTAGGAGATATGTTTTGTTAGCAAGCCATAAATGCAATAATTGTTTCTGTGGAAACATTAATTATTTGGATTACAGTTTTGCTTTCCCCTCTGCTTCCTAGTTGCTCGTTTCTTTTCCTGTTAAAATATCTTAGAAGTACACACATTGACTACTGAATATTTATCCTTACTCTTTCAGGGTTTGGCCCTGGGATCACTTGCTGTTGCATCAAGGAGTGTGCCTGAGGCATCTCTGCCCCCTGGTCCACCCCTTCCTATCAAGGTATCTCCGATTTCTACCACAAATGAAAATAAGGGCGTTAGTATTACCAGATCTCATGAGGTTACTGGAAAATCTAGTACAGATGGGTCATCTTCAACTACTGGAAAAAGTGGAAGCTTCTCTCTTGATGCCTTAGCTAAAGCTAAGAAAGCCTTACAGATGCAGAAGGAGTTGTCAGAGAAGCTAAAGAAAATTTCTCAGGTAAGGTCGCGGATCTGCTCATTATTATCTGTTGTTAGTGGGGTATTTCTCTATAATAACTAGCTGATGCAGATTTACTGTTTGGGAAATTATTATTCATATTCCTCTGAATGCATTAAGTTTTATGCTTTTGATTGCTTAGTTGAACAAGAGTTCTACTGCAAATTTGGATGGAAGCACACAGCTGGGTTCACAGGATGAATCTAAGATGCCCTCTGTTAGGCCTGGAGTGGCATCAATAACTGCCATATCAACTTCTTCAGGGCCTGTTGCAACTATTTCAAATTTGCCTGCAACTGCTGCAACTTTTGCACAGCCGCCAGCTAGTGGCACAACTACTTCTGCTGATATTGCAACTCTACCCAACTATGAGGCTGTCAGACGTGCCCAGGAACTTGCTGCCAGGATGGGATTTCGCCAGGATCCTCAATTTGCTCCTCTAATAAACATGTTTCCTGGGCAAATGGTAACAGATATTGCTATTCCACAGAAGCCCACCAAGGCCCCTGTTCTTCGTCTTGATGCACAAGGCAGGGAAATAGATGAACAAGGAAATGTTGTTAATGTGACCAAGCCAGGCAACCTTAGCACATTAAAGGTGTGTAGATTTTTCGATTTTTAAACAGTTATCTGTTTCTGCTTGGGATTCTTGTCTTAATGCTAGCATGTTCCTAACTTTTCAGGTCAACATTAACAAACAGAAGAAAGAAGCATTCCAAATACTAAAACCTGTATTGGATGTCGATCCTGAGTCCAATCCCCATTTTGATGGAAGGATGGGTATTAATAAAACAAAGATCTTGAGGCCAAAGAGGATGACTTTCCAGTTTGTGGAGGAAGGAAAATGGTCAAAAGAGGCTGAAACAATCAAATTGAAGGTCTCTCCCCCCACCCTCAAATTCTCTTTTTCTTGTGACTTTCCCTTTTCTTTGATTGTTTTCAATTGTCATATATATGCATTCCTGTTAATAAATGACTCTTGCAGAGTAAATTTGGAGAAGCTCAAGCAAAAGAGCAGAAGGCAAAGCAAGCACAGTTGGCAAAGGCTAAGGCAGCACCTGATATAAATCCAAACTTAATTGAAATAACAGAGAGAGTAGTAATCAAAGAAAAACCCAAGGAGCAAATTCCAGATTCTGAGTGGTGGTAAGTTGGTAGATACTTGGACTCCCTGTTTTGAAATTAAATATTTTCTTTATTTGTGAAAGCCTAGGGACTGTAAAGGTACAAACATAATTGTTAATGGTGCACTGTGGCATGTGGGGCAGTGCCAGGGTTGTACCATGCAGCAATCATGGCATTGCAAAATTCAAATGGCAGTGTGGTGTGCACCACATGTGCCATTTTTTGTGGCTGTAGCACGTGCCACATGAATATGTAGCCAAAATATTAATTCAGGCTTGTCGTTCTTCTGTTTTCTCTTTCTTTTTGCTTCTTCTCCCTTTTTACATGCTTCTGTTTCTGTTTTTGCTGTTTCCTGAATTCATCTTTGTTGCCCCTTTTCCTTTCACATCCATTTTTTCTCTGTTCATGACTTCATCTGGAAAGATTTCATCTGTTTTCATTTTCCAGCATACCCATTTGTGTTGGCTCTTGGCTTAGATGCGAGGGGCAGCTTTTCTCATTTTTCTGAACTCAAACTTGTTCAACTTTTAATGTTTATGATTTCAGTGTTAGTTGTTAATATATCTTGATCACGTGCCATGGCTAGTAGCCCCTTGTCCAACAGTGCACTGCATGCCATTGTTGGGTGTGAATGGCAGAAACTCAAGTAGTTAGAAAAGACTAAGTAAGTTTATATTTAGGTTGTTATTATGACATTTCCTGCTTTCCTTCCATTTTCTATAATTATATGAGAAAAGGTGACAAACTCCTATAGACCAGTGTTGTCAAAAGCAGCTGATGCCACTGTTTGGATGGGATTAATTTAGAAAAAAGCTGCTTTTTTTTAAAAAAATAAGTGATTATTTTTAAAATAGGTGTTTGG
>JASKGM010000001.1:20974341-21026298 GCA_034509205.1 Ceratonia siliqua | reverse complement strand
AAACACAAAACATCTACTTTTTTCAGTAAAATCACTTCTGCGTAATTACATCCAAACACCAAATACCTGCTTTTTTTTAAAAAATCACTTCTATTTGAAGCATCTGCTGAAAAGTACAAGCTCATCCAAACAGCCTGAATCATATTTGAGGTTGGCGCATCGGGCAGCCTGATGATGTGGGGCTTTCACACCTCTTTTGTGGCGATGTGGGTGATGCGTCTTGTGGTTGCTTGTTTCCTTCAGCCACATCTTGCAATTTCAGGAAAAAAATGACCTTAGAATGCTGACTTAAAGACACCTGTAGCAATGGGGTATGCAATTAAGATGGATACTTGAGTCCATCACTATCTGAAGCCAAATAATGCAAGAACACAATAATCTCCATTTGGTTCAGTCTGTTGCATTTGTGGGCCTGCTTAGCATAGACTGTTAGGGCAGAAAATAGAAGCCAGAAGCTTGGGCTTTAGGAGCTCCTCTCTGGGACTGAGAGTAACAACTGAGGATTTATGTGTTTCTTGGTATTTTAGCTCCTTTCTACTAGTTTTCCTCCCACCCTTCTTTTTTCTTCTCCTGCTGAAAGACACTGATGCTGTGTGTTTTGTTTCTCTCTGGTCACCTAAAGCCAACTTATCATTTCCAACTCCTATCAAACACTTATTAGTATATTACTGTCACAGCCTCTATTCATGTTTTACTTATTTTCTTTTTCATTCCACTCAGATTCTCTGGCTTATTTATGGTTGTGTACTGTGCAATTAAATTGAGGGCATTTTATGTTTCCAGCATGTGCCTTTTGGTTAATACACTTTTTGATGATTTAGTTATATAATAATTTTATTATTTTAATATTAAATAACAACCTCACTTTAATGAGGCAGCCTGTCTTTCCCACATCAGTGTGACCTAATTTGGGGGCTCGCTGCCTCAACCTGCTTTTCACATTGTGAAAACACTACTGTAGAACAGCCGACTGTTCAAGATAGCTAGACTCCTTGCTGAAAAGAAACTGGGAGAACAATTGTCAAGGCCTGTATATCAAACTTGACAATTAGCAATTTGATGTTAGTGACTGTTGGTAAATCAGAGTGTTGCCACGTAGTCTTGGGGAAACTTTTTTTTTTTTTTTTTGGTTGATTCCCCAAGGAAGGAGATGAACATTTTATTCTATTGTTACTGAAAATTTATAACCAGAAAATGTTATCGGAATAATTACTGTTGATTCTTCTGCTTTCTTGGTCATGTCTAAATGAAGATTCACTTAAATTTATCAGGGACACGTTCCTATTGCGTACTGGAATTTATGGTGACATTGCTGATGGAACTGTAGGCGAGGATAAACTGAAGATGGAAAAAATCACTTTTTATGTGGAGCATCCTCGGCCAATTGAACCACCTGCTGAGCCTGCTCCCCCTCCACCTCAACCCCTTAAGCTAACAAAGAAAGAGCAGAAGAAACTACGTACACAAAGGCGTTTGGCCAAGGAGAAAGAGCGGCAGGAGATGATTAGACAGGGGGTCATAGAACCCCCAAAGCCAAAGGTCAAGATCAGCAATTTAATGAAAGTACTTGGCTCTGAGGCAACTCAAGATCCTACCAGGCTTGAAAAGGAAATTCGTAGTGCGGCAGCTGAGCGTGAACAGGCTCACATAGACAGGAATATTGCACGCAAGCTTACTCCTGCTGAGCGCCGGGAAAAGAAGGAGAGGAAGCTTTTTGATGACCCAAGTACGCTAGAGACACTTGTCTCAGTTTACAGGATCAATGACCTCTCCCATCCAAAAGCCCGCTTCAGAGTTGATGTTAATGCTCAGGAGAACCGTTTGACTGGATGTGTAGTGATTTCCGATGGTATTAGTATTGTAGTAGTTGAAGGTGGAAGCAAGTCAATTAAGAGGTATGGGAAACTTATGCTTAAACGTATAAATTGGAGTGATGTTTCAAAAGATGAAGAAGAAAATGGAGATTCAGATGATGATAAACCTGTCAATAAGTGTGTTCTTGTGTGGCAAGGGAGTGTTGCCAAACCAAGTTTCAATAGGTTTTTTGTGCATGAATGCATGACTGAAGCAGCTGCCCGTAAAATTTTTGCTGATGCTGGTGTTGGTCACTATTGGGACCTTGCTGTCAACTATGTAGAACAGTAGAAGATTAAATATAATTTGCAAAGCTGTTAAAGCCAAGTGTCTCCTAGCTGCCTTGAGTCAGTGGTGAGTGATCAGTTTTACAAATTCCAATTTGCAAGAATTTAAACTATTAAGAAATAAGATAGCGGCTAGTGCTTCCTTGTTTCTTAGTCAATGATGCCTACAGTGCTTTTCAATTTGCTAGATCATCTTGTGGTGTAGGGCATTGTTGCATCAGTTGTTATAATGCCCATTGAAGATGCTAAGGACTATGTGGGATGTATCACTGGTTAAATTTTAAGGCCATTCAGGATTTGCACCGAGATGTTTCCTGCTGTGTAAAGTTTCTATTGATCTCTAGTGATATCCCCCGTTACCCTTTACCCTATACATCTACCCTTTACATCGTTATCTTTGTTGTCGTACTCGTTGGAATATGCTAATGTTGTATGGATCTGTCTGCGGTATGCCCTAATTTCTTCTGGTCTTACTGAACTTAAAATAAAACTTTTCTTATCAAGATGGTGCTGGCATTGAATAATCCGCTCAGGCATTTACAAATAGATAAATGCTGGAAGGGTGCTTGCAGGTTAGTCAGGGGCAGTTGATGCCATATGTACTATGGAAATCATTGATGGATTTAAGTATTTTTGTATTTGCTTTCAAGAATAAACAAAAAATGTTGAATTTTTAATTACTTCAATGTTACTATTTTTGTTTTGTTGGGGCCAATATATTGTGTTGCTACATGATTTTACTCCCTAACATCCACTCTGAAAAAAATTGTAATTTGCACCTTCCTGTATCATCCCTGCGTCAAGCTTATAAATTTAAAGTGAAAAAATAAGAGCAAAATATAGACCATATTACCTGACTACTTTAATGTTCTATCCATTATCACTCCGTAAATTGGCTTGTGTGAAAATACCAGTATCCAAATTACCCAGATGCTCCTTGGCTGATGAGGTGAATATCATTATTGGAAACCATTCTTGGGTGCAAGCGCAGTGGCAATCTTTAAGCGTGTGTTCCATGTCTGAAGTAAATTGGTAACTTCTCGTTTTGTCCACGGGAATACTCAATTCAAGATGGTAATAATAAATGGGCTTGCCATGGTGTCGTCACATCTAAATGTATGTTTTTTTTTTTTTAATTTTATCTTGTTTTTTTTAATCTGAAATTTGTGTCTAAGCATTATATGCTAGGCAGACGTATTGAATACTACTAGGCAATAAAATATCAAGCAAATCAAAGTTGGCTTTTTTAAAACTCAGATCAATTGATAGTTTGTTTTATATGCTAGCGTGAGGATTGAATTTAGATCATTTTACAAATTACTCAAGCCCTTTATCATTATATCACTTTTAGGGTATGTTTGAGAGTTGGGAAGAGAAGAGAAGAAAAGGAATGCAAAGAACAAGAGAAGGGAGGGAAAGGAAAGTTTAGATAATAATTTCATTCATCTTATTTATATGTTTAAATTTAACAAGAAAAATAAATAGAAAAATAAAAATAATTAATTATTATTTTTATAAATTTATTATTTATTGAAATGATTAACTATGAATATTTTTGTTTTAGTATTTAAATTCTAAAAAGTAATTAATTGTATAATAGTATATAATTAGTATCTATACTCCAAAATCTGTCAAAGGAACTTAAAAATATAAAGGAGAAAAGAATTTGGAGAGTGAAGTGAGATTCTTCCATTCTCCTTCCTCCCTTATAAAAGACTTCTATAGAAGGAGAAGGTTTTATTGAAACTTTCCCTTCCCTTCTCCTCCATTATTCGTCATCTAAACATACCCTTAGGGAGCATTTGTGTCATACCCAATCTGGAGGGTCAAAACCTAAAAATTTAACTTTACAAACCATAACGCGCACCAAAAGGAAACTTTAGGGATTCTGCAAATAAAATGCACAGACATACCACAATAGACCCTAGCTAGTTACTGCCAAAACAGTTTCTAGCAATTTCAAAAAATACAAGGTTTGTGGACCAAATAGCTCGAATCTTCTATAAATTAAGAGCCTTAGAACAAAATCTCAGGAGAAAAATCAGGGAAAACACAACCTGGGTTCTAAAGAGCATGAATGCTTTTTGCTGCCAAAGCTTAAGTAATTTAATCACTTTGTGTCCTTTCATAAATTCTTCGCAATTTTTCCTATTTCTCTCACATATCTTCTTCCTACTTCGTTTTTAAAAAATATTTCTATGTATGGTATTATTTAGGTTTCCTGGAGCTATCTTTGATGAGTAAGAAGCCATGAGCTACCTCTTTTCATCTTAGTGAGTTGTAGGGTGAACCCAGGGAATGACTTAATTACTAGAAATTTCAATGTAAAATTATTTAGGTCTTTTCTACAAAAACTGAGAAGGCTATGTCCTAAAGATATACAATTTTGGATTTGTTCATGCGAACAATGTTTGGTGCTATTGGTAGCAATTCGATAGCTCAACGATATTGTGGGTGCTGAAGAAAAATTTGAGAAGTGCCAATGTGAAAATCGAGACTTAAATCTTCATAAAGTGAGTAAATCTCACTTCAAAATAACATTATAGCTAAGAGTGATTAAGGATAAAATTAACGATAAGTATTCAAAGTATTGTAGTATGCATTAGCCACGTTGATGTGGAGGAAAGTATTTTATAAAAATAGGATGTTTAGAATATGATAACATATGGGTGGCTGAAAGAGGTGCATAGAGAAACGCGCATGGAGAAAAGGTAAGATTGGATTGATCTATATATTCCACTAAAGCCAATACATATACATCCATAAAATGAAAAATATACAAAAAGGGCAAGTGTAAAAATAGAAAATAACTAACCATCATTTTTTTTTTTTTTTCTATAGGAGTCATGTTCAATGCTGAGTGGACTGCTTGAGTGGGCTGTCTTTGGGCTTTGAGACTTTTAATTTGGGCTGGATGTATGTCATGTAATATTCCCCTACAAGATGGAGAATAGAGGTAGATGGGAATAGTGCAAATGAAGGATGTATGCCGGTAAGGTCTTGGTGAAGATATCTAAAGGTTGAGACTGAGAAGTAATGTGAGAGGTAATGATGCTATTGTTTTGAGTCTTTTCTCTAATGAGGTGGCAATCGAGCTCGATGTGCTTGGTTCTTTAATGAAAGACTGGGTTGGCAGCAATGTGTAGAGTTGCTTGATTGTCACAAAAAAAGTGAGGCGGCTTGTGGATGGGGGATCCTCAAATCAGTGAGTAAATACCGAAGCCAAGTAAGCTCACCACAAGTAAAGGCCATGGATCGATACTCAGCTTCAGCGGAGGAGCGAGATACGACTGATTGTTTCTTTGATTTCAATGACACAAAAGAATTGCCAAGAAGAATGCAATAGCCAGTTGTGGACCGACGTGTGTCAGGGCATGAAGTCCAATCAGAGTCACAATAAGCTCTAAGGTGCAGCAGAGATGTAGATGATAATAAAATGCCTTGACCAGGAGCACTTTTAATGTATCTTAGAACTTTGTGTGCTGCGGAAAGATGAGAGGTTGTAGGATGATCCATGAATTGGCTCAAAAGTTGGACAGCATAAGCGATGTCGGGCCGAGTGATAGTGAGGTATAACAAGCGTCTAACTAATCTCCTATATGAAGTGGATTCGGGAAGGGGCTGTCCAGAGTCTTTTGCCAACTGAAAATTCTGTTCAAGAGGCATTTTAAGGGGCTTACAGCCAAGTGTGCCGGAATATGAAAGTATATCTAAAGCTTACTTTCGTTGACATAAATGTATCCCTTTAGAGGACCTTGCAACCTCCAATCCAAGAAAATAACGTAAGGAACCAAGGTCTTTGATCTTAAAGTGAGCATGCAAGAAACGTTTAAGAGACGCAATGGATTTTGAACAATTTCCAGCCACAATAATGTCATCAACATATACCAATAATGCAGTAAATGAAACACCATCGACCTTTGTGAAGAGACTATAATCGGCCTTGGATTGCTCAAAACCAAAAGCAATGAGGGATGTGGAAAACTTAGAATACCATTGCCTAGAAGCCTGTTAAAGACCATAAAGGCTCTTAACTAACTTGCATACCTGATGAGGAGCCCTTTTATTGTAACCGGGAGGTTTCTTCATATATATTTCCTCCTCCAAATTGCCATGAAGGAAAGCGTTGTGAACATCAATTTGATGTAAGAACCATCCCTTTACAGCAGCCAC
This sequence comes from Ceratonia siliqua, assembly GCA_034509205.1. NCBI lineage: Eukaryota > Viridiplantae > Streptophyta > Magnoliopsida > Fabales > Fabaceae > Ceratonia > Ceratonia siliqua. The sequence continues at coordinate 21,019,984 of JASKGM010000001.1, read as the reverse complement.
AGAAAGAAGAACCCGAATTGTTACTAATTTGGCAACCGGGGAGAAAGTTTCTGTGTAGTCTATGCCTTCCTGTTGTGTGAATCCCTTGGCAACAAGTCTAGCTTTCAACCTTTCAATGGAGCCATTTGAGTTAAATTTAATTTTGTAGACATATCGACAGGTAATAGGCTACTTGCCTTTAGGAAAATTAGTGAGAACCCAAGTGTGCTTTTGTTCTAAGGCAGCCAGCTCAGTTTCTATGGCTTTACACTAGCCAGGATGTTGCAATCTTGTTGATAAGAAGATGGTTCAGAAATGGTTGAGATTGATGTGGAAAAAGCAGTGAAAGAGGGACTAAAATTTTGGTAACTAAGAAATTTAGTGAGTGAGTGTGGAGTGTCAGAATTACCTGAATGAGTCTTGGACAACAACCGGGATGGATGATTGAGAGATGCCTGTTGGCAATGAAAATCCTTCAAAAATACAGGTGCTCTCTTTTGCCTAGTAGTCCTGTGAAGAGAGGGTGGAGGAGTGGGAGAAGTGGTAGAAGAAGGAAGGGCATAATTAGTAGGAGAGATAGGAGAATGTGTGTTGGTGGGAGAGGTGGATGGAGGAGAGTAAGGTGGAAATTGAAATAAATCAAGGAGAGGTTTAGTGAAAACTAAATGTTCAATGTTAGGGCTGGAATTAGGAGAAGAAGATAAGACATGGAAGGGAAAAATAGTTTCATGGAACACAACATCTCTAGAAAAAAAAGTGTTGTGGGTTTCAAGGTCAAGAAGTTTGTAGCCTTTAATACCAAAAAGGTAAGAAAAACACACATGCGACCTCTAAGAGCAAATTCGGTTCTACCATGAGCAAGTGTAGTAGCAAAACACAAAGATCCAAATATTTTCAAGTGAGCATAGGTTGGGGTAAGTTGAATAAAAGCTCAAAAGGGGATTTATTGTGGAGAAGTAGGCTGGGAGTCCGGTTAATGAGGTAAGTGGCTGTGAGGACAAAATCATTCCAATATGTAAGTGGGAGACCAGATTGGAACTTTAAAGCTTGAGCAACATTCAATAAATGTTGATGTTTGCGTTCAACAATGCCATTTTGTTGAGGGGTAGCTGTACAATTCCTTTGGTGTATGATACCTTTGGTATTGAAAAAATCAGTCATGTGGAATTCTCCCCCGTTGTCACTTCTTAAAATTTTAATTTTGGAAGCAAATGGAGTCTCCACTAGATTTGTGAAAGATTATATGCAGTTGCGGGTTTCTGATTTATTTTTAAGAAGATATAGCCATGTGGTACGGGTAAAGTCATCAACAATAGTTAAAACTTATTTGGATCCATCATAAACAATAGTAGAACAAGGACCCCAGAGGTCGTAGTGTTTCATCTCAAAAGAATGAGAAGTTTTATGTTGACTAGTGGGGAAATGGAGATGATGCAATTTAGCTAAGGGGCAAATGCAACAAGGCTTTCCATTCATAGATGAAATGTTGTTCTTTACAATTGGATCAGTGATCAAACTAAGACATGGAAAAGAAATGGCCTAGGCGACAATGCCATAGATCATGAACACCAACATGACTTAAAACAGAAGCTAAAAACAATGGAATTCTGGCAACCAGGCTGGAAGGAGAGACTGCATGATGTAGGCGATAATATAGGCTATCCCTCACTTCACCCTTCCCAATCGTTTTCCAAGAAACAAGGTCTTGAATGAAACAAACATCAGAGAAGAAAACCAGGCAGCAGTTAAGCGAGGAGGCAAGTTTCTTTGCAGAAATTAAATTGAAGGTGAATGAAGGGATTACATAATACCTTAGTAAGGCAAATGAAGTCTGTTAAACAGACAGAACCCATTTGTGTGACTGGAACATCAGTTCCGTTGGGTAACTTGATAGAATGTGAAATGGATTGTGTGATGCAAGTGAAAAGAGAGGGCCAACAGACCATGTGATCTATTGCTCCCGTGTCTATAATCCAAGAAAGATTTGGTGATGGTTTTGGTGAAGTGTGTGTGTGTGTGGACAAGCAAAGAGAAATACCAGAAAAATGAGAAGTGGAGGCAGTGTTGGAATTGGACTGAATTTGGCTAGTAGAGTGATGAGCAGCAATGGAAGTATCCCTTGGCTATAGTAGGGCCATTAGTTGTTGGTACTGAGCCTTAGTCAAGCCGACTTTAGCATCACTGATTGCCTCAGGGTTGGGTGGAGAAGAGGTGGTGGATTGGGTAGCAAGCGCTGCAGAGGATTGAGGTTTATTGAAAAACTTATGGCCAGGGGGGTAGCCATGAAGTTTGTAGCACCTTTCAACAATATGTCCAGTAAGGTTGCAGTGGGAGCATACAGGGGCATCGGCATTCCCACTTTGAAGCAGGACTCAAGGGAATTGCCAGTGATCTTGCAATAAGTGTAGTAGGGTCGATCTTTCTTCTGGTTAGGTTTGTTTGGAGAGTGGGACTTTGAAGGAGGGTAGGCCTTTTTGACGGCCAGAGCTATTGTATCAGAGGAAGGACTATATGGAACAAGAGAGTGATGTTTTTCTTGTTGTTGGATAAGGGAAAAAACCTTAGTGACAGCCGGCATAGGGTCAACGAGCATGATTTGGTCTTTAACATTTTAATAGACATCATTCATACCCATTAAACATTGAAAAACACAATCACGCTGATAACGATCCATAAGTGTTTTCATAGTTCCACAACTGCAAACAGGAATAGGGTCGTAGATGGCAAGCTCATCCCAAAGAGTTTTGAGCTTGCCGTAGTAAGCACTTACAGAGTCATTATCCTGGAGAATGCTGGCAAGGGATTTCTTGAGCTAGTAAATATGGGGCCCATTCTGTTGAGAGAATCGATCTTGGAGGTCAATCCAAATCTCGCTTGCATCATCCACAAAAGCCACACTTGATTTGAAGGAGGAGTGGATTAAGTTTTGTAGCCACGAGACCACCATATCATTGTAGCGGTCCCAGAGGTTGGTGAGAGGGTTATTAGGGTCTGTAGGTCGGGAAACATCACCGGTGATGAAGACCAGTTTTTTCTTGGCACGGAGAGTGCGACGCATAGCCCTGGACCAAGTTATGTAGTTATCGGCAGTAAGAAGTTTGGTGACAAGAATGACGGCTGGGTTGTCACCGGTTTCGAGTTAAAAAGGGTTGTTAGGATCACCGAGGTTCAAGAATCGAGCCATGGTGGTTTCGCTCAAGGTTTTCGGGTTAAAAGAAGATGAGTGAGTTGGAGAAGAAGAAGGTGAGTGGTCGGATTGGTTAGCCATGGCGTCTCTCACGATCTGATACCATGTAAGTGACTGAAAGAGGTGCATAGAGAAATGCGCATGGAGAAAAGGTAAAATTGGATTGATTTGTATATTCCACTAAAGCCAATATATATACATCCAGAAAACGAAAAATATACAAAAAGGGAAAGTGTAAAAATAGAAAATAACTAACTATCCTTTTTCTTTGATTTATGCAGGAGTCATGTTCAATGCTAAGTGGATTGCTTGAGTGGCCGCCTTTGGGCTTTGAGACTTTTAATTTAGGCTGGATGTATGTCATGTAATATTATATGACTGTTTGTGGTGGTGAAATACATAATGCCACAAATTCTTTGTTGTTAATGGGGGAGCAAGATCACTCTTTGCGAGTTCTTACTCGAGTGCTTAAAAGGGAAATAAAATATGCTACATTAATATCTAGCAACTTTTGTGTATGCAACAAAAACAAAAGGACAGAGGGACTGCCTTTGTTTATGCAACAAAAACAATGAAATATCAAAGGGATTGCCTCTGACTTTGCTAAGCAGCATGGTTGTAAGACAATTGAAAAAAGTAAAATAAACAAGAAAGTTGAATGTCTGATGATTATTCTTGCTTCTTTTCAAGGACAATTTATAGTACCTCTAGCCTTAATAGTAATGAGCGTGTCCCATATTTGTAGTTTTCCCTCCACGTTCTCATAAATCTCCATTTGTAACCATTCATGTACGATTGTGGGTTATGTGACTATTACTTCTTGAATTTTTGTCGGTTTCCCAACTAGTAGCTTCTAAGTTTTGCTTTTGTCGGTCGCCACTGTCCCTTAACCGACCTTTGTCTTCTGGTCAACTCTCATCTGTCTTTGGCAACCATTCATTAGTCGGTCATCAATTGGTATTCTTATGAGTCTCAAGGTGAACACTAGAAGTTGGTCCCTATTGCTTTATCCTTAATTGATATTTGACCATCGCGTTGACATAAAGAATACTATAATCCTAATTGTCTTTCTTCTGGCTGACTGTTCTTAGGGCTTTTTGTTTTAGAAAATTCCTGTCTTTGACCATCGCCCTTCATATCTTGGTTGACCATTGTGCTTTGGCTCTTGATTTATGGCTATTTTAAAGCTATGATCAATAGATGCCCCCTCGTTGTAATTGATGTCGATCTTGGAGACATTGATAACACTGTCCCTTCGTTTTCTGCATTGATTTAAAAAATGGTTGAACTTCATTAATTGCGCATGCCTTGATTCATGAAACTATAGGTTTTGCCATGTCAGCCCCCTAATTTAAATGACGTGATGTGTATTTTAATTTCTCACTCTTTACTTCTCACTATGTCTCATTGTTGTTGTTGTTCTTCTTCCCCATTTTCTTTGAACTCCTCCATACCTAAGTACTTACTTCTATCTCATTCTCTGGCTCTTGCTATGGCCTGCTCATCAATGGTTTCCTCAAGTGCCCCTGTTGTTTCAAAGACTCCAAACCATGCTTCTGCCTCTTCTGTAGAACCAAAGAGATAGGTATTCATTTTTTATTCCCAAGGTTCTTCCTTTATAAGCCCTATTTTTAGTAGCATTGATGACTATAAAAATTTTAAGGATTTTTTTCCTAGATCTTTCCCACACTATCAAGAGAGAAAATTCCTATTTGCTTAGGATAGAATACATGTTCACCCTTGGTTACCTCATTTCCACCCTTTTAGGAATTTCTCCAACCCTTCTTCAGAATACATTAGTTGGTTAGACAGGATCCAATCCATATATGGGCATTTTTGGAAAGATATAGGAATTTTTAAGGCTATTCAGTTGAGTTGATACGTAATTGCACCAAACCCCTTACAGATAGATGATGCTCTCCATCCTGGAGTCAGTCTACCAATAGCATACACCTTCACTGTGGCGTGATAGGACTAAATTTATTTAACATGGCTGATCCAATTATGTTGTGGCCTAATGGGGAAACTATCACCCCTTGGCTAGAGTGCGAAGGGTCAAATACTCTTTGGTCGACCATCAATAAGAAAAACACTTCTTACGGTACTTTTATCTTTACTTTTTGGAGGGCTAACCATTCTCGTGTGTCGGCCGATGAGCATATAACATTTTTACTCTTCTGGCTATACGTGTTTATAGTTTGTCCACTTGCACTCCTGTAGAAAAAGAGTTCCTTTATTTGGCGATACTTCTCCATGAGGGTTGTCACTTTGCCCTAGGGAAGTTTGTATTGGCCCACTGAACAGCATCAACACTATCATTATCGACCAGCTCGTTGGTACTAGAACGACCAAGTATGGTGGCCCGATTTGGCTATTTCAACTTTGGGTACATACTATATTTTAAGACCATATTCATTTTGAAAGTCAACACTCGGACTTTAGATCACCCCTTACCTACGGAGATTGTTTAGTGAAGAGTTATTTCTTGAATGAATAGTTATGAAAACCTTTTTACCACCTTCTTTTTAATGTTTTTAACATGCTTGTAGACCGTGCTCAATACCTTCATCCTTTTAGTACCTAAGAATATGGGCCGACTTGGTTTACCTACCTTTTAGTCCTTGGATAGGTCATTGACGAGGAACAACATGAGATTTGGGCCAATTACTCACTATCCTAAGATCTAGTGATTGACCATCTGAATTTTGTAAGTTTATCTACTTAGTTGGTTTAGCTGAACTGTCATGCTTTAAGCATGGGTTTAAGCTAGGTATACATTTTCCTAACACAAAGTCTCCTAGATTACGTGATGTTGACTACATTCTTTCATCCAAAGAAGACTTGGAATCACTTGTTGACTATTATATAGACAAGATTTGTTCATTTACGCTTGTGTATTTCTAACATTGCTGCCTCATTGACCCATCCTTATTTGTTTTTCTTATATTGAAGGCATTGACTGCTCCTAGTTTTGGTGGCAGTTCTTCCACAATGCAGGACGACTCAACTTCAGAGGTCCCTTCCATACATAGTCTGGCCAATTCCCATCGTTCTATCAAGTTGAGGGGGGTAATCCAAGAGTTTATTGGGGGAATATCAAGAGAATTTGGAGATTAATCATTTATTACGCCCAAAAATACTACGCAATTATCGCAATACAGAATGGGGTGTTAATCCACAAGGAGACAAAGGAAATACTACAAGAATATCACTTAAAAGGAAATAACAATGAACAATTGGTAAGTGAACAAGAAAATACCAAGATTATCTCAAACGTGCAACTAATTGGAATTGGAATACGAGTAAAGAAATAGCAAATCTTTGGGCTTTTACTGATTGGATTCAGCACTATGGTTCATGTTTCAACTCTATCATTACTTAATTAGGAATTATAACACCAAATCTCTAATTGGAATATATAACAATGAAAATCCCTAAATTTCTCAAAATCAAGTCTAGGGATAAATCCTCCATCTTTGAAAACCAAATCAATCGATGATACTATGTTAGAAAGTAACTATAATGCAAGAAAAGATTATGTTCATAACATCAAAAACTTCTCTATTGAGTGACCATTGAAATCCATAATCCTATAACTCAACATTATAGCAAAATATCATTCATTGTCTCAAAGTAAACTAAATCAACCAAATACAGGATTCAACAAAATATTTGTAAACAATAATACTCAAAGGATGAATTGAAACATTGCTCAAAGGTTTTCACCAATCAACTTCTACCCTAGCTTTATCTAGAACCTAGCCAACTATGTTTGTTGACAAACTCAACACTCGATGGATGACCATCTTCATCTTCAAATATTAGGAGAAGAAATCTTTAGGCCTCTCCAGTAGAAATCACCTCTCCACCATTCTCCTCAATCTCCAGAGCAAGAAAACCCTCTTTCCTTTGCCAAAAAGTTTGTTTCTGAAGTGAAAACGCATCTTTTTAATGACAGTTCCATGCATGGGCGCTGCGGCTCTGGCTTCCCAGTGTTGCGGATTGGGGCTCTGTAATAATTTCTTTGCTGAGAGGCACTAGTGAGTGAGGGCTGTGGCATGTTGGGAAAATGCCAAATTTTATACTTCGGGGCACCACAGCACTGGTTTTATAGGGCTAAAGAACTGAACTCTCTAACTTGGGCTGTATTTCTTCACTTAGCACGCTTAAATTGAAACATAAACATGCTTAAGAGTTGATAATCAAGATGGGAGGCAAGTACAAGAAAACACATTAAATTCTATTATTTCACTTCATTTTAAAACACATTTAGCTTAATAATAAGGCATGTAGAGTGCACTTTCGTACACCTATCAATTGTCATGCCCCACTTTAGAGCACGTGACTAGCATAAAAAATTACCATTCAGTTAATAGTCTACCACCTAAAATACTCATGCAACTAATATCATTAACACTCCATTTTAAATGAATAATAAAATTTAAGTATACTCTCTAAAAAATTTTCTAAGTTAATAAATTAATAAAAATTTTGGCAAAGTTTCCTCTAAAATATGGACTATCTTAAGGTACAAATCTGTTCAAAATAAGGTGGACATGCCCACCATAATCAGAAGCCTTAATGGCTTAAATAGAAAATAATAAAGGGGTCCAACATGGACTGTACCTACTAACTACATATATACTATGCAATTATCATTATTATAGATTAAGACCCTTATTCAGAAATGCAAAACAACTTATCCAACAGTGTCCACAATTTTTACCAATGTACTCCACTATTACTCAAAGTAGTGCCTACCAATTCAATCAACGGGTTCAAAGGATGCAGGCAAAATTGAAGGGTAATTACCAGTGACCTGTTATGAAAAATGTTAAAATTTGAGGGGTGAATCCACTGACTCAGTGAATGAAATAAAGACATAACAAGGGATGCATGAACTTCCAGATATAAAGTGCATTACCATCAAATTCATTATGTTAAAACATCGTTCCCATACTTAGCAAACAATCATAATATAATATGCACATAATGCACCTTACATCTAGGAGAAATAAAATAATATATATGTTCATCAATAAGATAATAATATTTAAAAATATTAAACTCAAAAGAATATTTAGGTTTAGGAATACTTTACTGGAGTTCACAAATTACTAGGATCAATAACAATTCTGGGGAGAACCTAAACTGAGAAAATAATATTCCCACTCTAGAAGACAAAACTCAACTAGAGGGCAAATTGATCCTCATCTTCGGGAACTGCACTCACTGAAGGGAAATACTTAATTACTTGTTTCCTTCTAGATCATTCTCATCCGAAGAAAACCATTCATAATCAAACTCAACCTTCTGCCAGGAATTGCACTCACTGATAGAAGTACCCTTTATAAGGAACTGCCCTCAACTGAAAAAGGTTGTGACCTAGGTGCACCTAGTGGTTCTACCACCACTCTACTATAGATTCCAGAACACGATTCTAAATAAATTTTAGCAAAACTTATACAATTCATGCTTTCTCATAAACACTATGAGAAATAGTTTATACTTGGGAAAAGAGTAATAATTTCTCGCGCGAACACACACACACACACACAAAAACATATATATATATATATATATATCACTTTACTCAAACGACTTCCAATTCTTGTTCAAATAATATCATTGAACCACAAAGTAAAATTTAACAATTCAGGTATCCAGATATAAGTAAGAATCCACTCACCAATGCTAAATGTGTAGGCTTAGTGTCCTAGTTCTGCAATCTCTCCACTTTATGACTGTTTTGGTTTCGAAGGGCTTGTTTCATATATTCCTAAGTACATGAATATGCATGTAACACATTAATACACTACTTATGTTACTATTTCCTAATAAACTACTGTTAATTAGAGAAGGACTTTGTTTTTTTTTTTTTTGTAAACAAAGTCACTGATTTAGTTCCAAACTAAAATGGTTGAAGATATAGAGATGGACTAAATAATCTACTTATTAAATTCAAATTTCCAGAGAAGATACATTGTTCAGTAAGAAGCTTTGGAAAAGAATCAAGGATTTCACATTAACGGATGTCAATATTCACTGATTTAATATCCCCACAACTATCGCTCATCAGATTTTGATCAGGACGAATGAGTTTACTATAATACATTTTTAATCATAATTACACTTCATTTCAGTCATGATAACGAAAACTTGGCGAGAACCATTACCCAATTACTTAAGAGTAGCATAATCATAGTAGACTACTCACCACTAAAATTTGAAAATGGAAGGAAATTCTACCATTCTTAAAATTGAATTCCAACCACGCTTAAGGATCCGACGCTGCAACACAGTAAGAAAATCATGAATTATTCTAGTTGGGTTTGTCCGAAAAATGAAGAACACTACCCCAAAGAAATTTCAAAATTTAGACATTTTCAAATAGAGAAGAATACTAAAACAATGAGTCCATACAACTTAAACTTCAGGTGGAAAAAAGAAGAAAACTACCCACAAACAATCTTCCCTTAATAGATAGCTCTCACGCACGCCCAATGTGCACCACGTACCCAACTGCGGCATGGTGAGACAGTGAAACAGTGACAAGGACAACGTAGCAAGACAGTGATGATGGCTGGGTGATGGGTTATCAGCGAACAAAAGAGGATACGCGAGAGAGAGAGTTTTTATGCAAAGGGGCCGCCGGTTATGTTTGGGGATGATGGGGGGACCTCATTTAGGGATTTGAATAGATAAGGGACTGATTTGCAAAATTTAGATAGTTAAATTTTGCTATTTAGTCCCTAAACTTTTGGTTATTCAAAATTTGAGCCCCATTATATATATATATATATATATATATATATATATATTGGGCATTACAAGTTATATCCCCCTTAAAGAAGAATTTGTCCTTGAATTCTAAGAAAATACTAAAAGAAGTATTAAGTAGGATCACATATTGAATAAGTTAGGGTATTTTTCTTCTATGAGGGCTTTTGGTTCCCAAGTCGCCTCTTCTTTCCCATGGCGTTCTCAAATTACCTTTACTGAAGGGTATTCTTTGGACCTAAGCCTCCTAACTTAGCAGTCAACAATTGCCACCAGTCATTCCTTGTATGCCAATTGGGGAGTTATCTCTACTGGCACATCTGGTAAGACATGGGCACCATTTGGAACATACTTTCTTAGCATAGACATGTGGAACACAGGATGTACCCCTGATAATGCTGGTGGCAAATCAAGTCTGTATGACACGGCTTAATTAGCTGTGTGATAAGAAATGGACCAATGTATTGAGGTGTCAACTCACCTCGCCCACCAAACTTCATCACTCCTTTCATCGGAGACACTTTAAGAAAAACTTGATCGCCCACTTGAAATTCAAGTTCTCTTCTTCGCTTATCAGCATATGCCTTTTGCCGACTTTGAGCAGCTAATAATTTCTCACGAATATCTGTACCTTCTCTATGTGATCCATAACTAAGTAAGGTTCAAGCAACTTAATTTTTTTAGTTTCAAGCCATCCTACTGGGGACCTGCATTTACGATCGTACAGTGCTTCAAATGGAGCCATTTAAATACTGGAGTGGTAGCTATCATTATAAGTGAATTCAATCAGCGGTAGATACTTTTTCCAACTACCCTCGGATTCCATAACACAGGCCCGTAACATGTCTTCTAACACTTGAATTATGCTTTTAGACTAACCATCGGTCTGGGGTTGGAAAGCCATACTAAAGTGTAGTTGAGACTCTAAGGTCTCCTGGAATGACTTCCAAAATTAAGTCATGAATTGAGTACCTCTATCTGAGATTATAGATAAGGGTATACCATGAAGATAAATGATTCTATCTAGATACAACTGTGCATACCATGGAGCTGAATAAGTAGTCTTCACTAGTATGAAATGTGCGCTTTTTGTAAGTCTGTCCACAATCACCCAAATTGAATCATACCCTCTAAGGGTTTTCGGCAACCCAGTTAGGAAATCCATGGTAATGTGCCCCTACTTCCATACTAGAATCACCATGTTCTGATGTAACCCTGTAGGCCTTTAGTGTTCAGCTTTAACCTGGTGACAGGTTAGGCAGTGAGAAACAAAATCTGCTATGTCTTTCTTCATCCCACTCCACCAGTAATGAACCTTCAAGTCACGATATATTTTATTACTTCTTGGATGCATAGCATAGGAAGATGAGTGGGCAACGTGCATTATCTGTTTCTTCAATTCATTCACTTTTGGTACCCATAACCGACCCTTGTAAAACAATATTTCTTGGTCATCAATGGTGACACCAGTATCGACTTCTGACTTTGCCCTTTCTAATAACTTAGCCTTGTTAAGATCGTCTACCTTAGCAGCTTTTATCTGTTCCACCTAAGGAGACCGTAAGAGTACACTAGATGGAGCTATCTGTAGTTCAGCCCTACTATTTTCCAAACCATGCAACTACATTAGCCTTGCCCGGATGGTAAAGGATGGAACAATCATAATCCTTAATCAATTCCATCTACCGACGTTGTCTCAGATTTAAATCCTTTTGTTCAAAGATGTACTTCAAACTTTTATGGTCTGTATAGATTTCGCAAGTTTCACCATAAAGGTAGTGCTGCCAAACCTTCAATGCAAACACAATAGCCGCCCTCTCAATGTCATGGGTGGGGTAGTTTTTTTCATGCTTCTTAAGTTGTCTTGAGGCGTAGGCGATAACCTTGCCTTTCTGCATTAATACACAGCCTAGTCTTATTCGAGACGCATCACAGTAAATGATCTACCCACACTCATTCTTCGATAAAGTCAAAACCGGGGCTGTAGTCAAATGTTCCTTAAGCTTCTGAAAACTATCTTCACAAGATAACACCCATACTTCACATTCTTCTGAGTTTGTTTTGTTAAGGGAGCCGTTATGAACGAGAAATCCTTGACAAAACGACGATAACGGTCTCTTTGCCTGCCATACTCGGAACCAATTTGCCGTAGAACCATCCAATTGAAGCCCCACCATTCTCACAACTATTGATTAAGGATAGTCAATAATCCTCTACAAGTTTTTCACATGTTCCCAAAACTGTTGAGGATCAATTACTGATTTCACTCCTAAAAATTGCGGGGGTTTCATCTTTCAAAATTCTGGCAGAAAGTTACAGAGAGTGGGGACTACCACAGGCATTGATGAAGCAGGGACAGCTAGGGTCACTGGAATACTTACTGGTGGTATTGGTGCATTCGCTTGGGTCATCACATTGACCAGAGTTCAAAGAGCCTGTTGTATCTCCTGCACTCATTCTGGAACTACTGTCTGGGGTGGAGGAGTAGAAATAGGTGCAAGAGTACTTTCAATTTCCTTTGGTGGCGGATGAATTTTAGGTCTTCCTCGTACCCTGACCCCTGGGTACAGTCACTGGTCTGGTGGAAGCTCCTTCAGATGCAGTAGCCTCTTCCTGCCCTAGGCTAGTACGGGCTTGAGTTTTCAGAGGCATTGTCCTAAAAGAAAAAGGAACGGAAAAGTCTTAGTTTATAGGCAATATTTGAGGGTAACACTAATTATGAAGGATTTGAGTATTGATGGAGTAACTCAGGTTTGATTTTAATATATTGACTAAAGATAAGTGCTCCCGGGCATAGCTATCACCAGTGGGGTTTGTCGTTTCCATTAGCAGGGACTTGTTGAAGACCTCTATATGCCCTAACCACAGACCTAAACCAGGATCTAATACCAACTTTGTCATGCCCCACTTTAGAGCACGTGACTAGTGTAGGAAATTACCATTTAGGTAATAACCAACCAGCCTAAAATACTCATGCAACTAATATCATTAACACTCCATTTGAAATGAATAATAAAAGTTAAGTATACTCTCACAAAAATTTTCTAAGTCAATAAATTAATAAAAATTTTGACAGAGTTTTCCCTGAAATATAGACTATCTCAGGATACAAATTTGTTCAAAAAAAGGTGGGCCTGGCCCACCATAATCAAAAGCCTCGATGGCTTAAATAGAAAATAATAAAGGGATTCAACATGGATTGTACCTACTAACTACATATATACTATGCAATTATCATTATTACAAACCAAGATCTTTATTCAGAAATGCAAAACAACCTATCCAATAGTGCCCACAATTTTTACCAATGTACTACACTATTACTCAGAGTAGTGCATACCAATTTAATCAACATGTTCAAAGGGTGTAGGCGGAACTGAAGGGTAATCACTAGTGATATGATTTGAAAAATGTTAAAATTTGAGGGGAGAGTCTATTGATTCAGTGAATGAAAAACTTAACAAGGGATGCATGAACTCCTAGGTGTAAAGTGCACTACGATCAAATTTATTATGTTAAAGCATCGTTCCCATACTTAGTAAACAATCATAATATAATATACACATAATGCACCTTACATCTGGGAGAAATAAAATAATCTATATGTTCAACAATAAGAAAATAATATTTAATAATATTAAACTCAAAAGAATATTTAAGTTTAGGAATACTCACTAGAGTTCACAAATTACTAGGATCCATAATGATTTAGGGGAGAACCCAAACAGAGAAAACAATATTCCAACTCTAGAAGACAAAACTCAACTGGAGGGCAACTCGATCCTCATCTTCGAGAATTGCACTCATTGAAGGGAAATACTCAATTACCTGTCTCCTTCCGGAGCATTCTACCATTCATAATCAAACTCAACCTTTTGCCAGGAACTGCATTCATTGACAGAAGTACCCTTTATCAGGAGCTGCCCTCAATTGATAAAGGCAACCTAGGTGCACCTAATGGTTCTACTACCACTTTACTATGGATCCTAGAACACGATTCTAATTAAATTTTAGCAAAACTTATACAATTCATGCTTTCCCATAAACATTACGAGAAACAGTTCATACTTGGGAATAGAGTAATAATTTCTCACACACACACACACACACACACACACACACACACACACATATATATATATATATATATATATATATATCACTTTACTCAAACTACTTCCAATTCTTGTTCAAATAATATCATTAAACCACAAAGTAAAATTTAATGATTCAGGCATCCAGATATAAGAATCCACTCACCAATGCTAAATGTGTAAGCTTAGTGTCTCAGTTCTGCAATCTCTCTAGTTTATGACTTTTTTGGTTCCAAAGGGCTTGTTTCATATATTCCTAAGTACATGAATATGCATGTAACACATTAATACACTGCTTACATTACTATTTCCTAATAAGACAACTGTTGATCAGAGAAAGACTTTGTTTTTTTTTTTTTTGTAAACAAAGTCACTAATTTAGTTCCAGACTGAAATGGTTGAAGATATAGAGATGGACTAAATAATATAACTTATTAAATTCAAATTTCCAGAGAAGATACATTGTTCAATATGAAGCTTTGGAAATGAATCAAGGATTTCACATTAATAGATGTCAGTATTCACTGATTTAATATCCCCACAACTATCACGCATCAAATTTTGATAAGGAAGAATAAGTTTACTAGAATACATTTTTAATCATAATTGCACTTCATTTCAGTCATGATAACTACAACTTAGCGAGAACGATTACCTAATTACTTAAAAGTAGCATAATCACAGTAAAGTACTCACTGCTAAAATTTGAAAATTGCAAGAAATTCTACCATGCTTAAAACTTAATTCCAATCTCGCTTAAGGATCTACCACTGCAACATAGTAAGAAAATCATGAATTATTCCAGTTGGGTTTGTCTAAAAAATGAAGGACACTACCCCAAAGAAATTTCAAAATTTAGAAATTTTCAAACAAAGAAGAATACTAAAAGAATGAGTCCATACGACTTGAACTTCAGGTGAAAAAGAGAAGAAAACTACCCATAAATATGTAATTTGATCTTAGAATCTTCCCTCAACGGACAAAGCTCTCACGCACGCCCAATGTGCACCACGTAGCTAATAGTGTCATGGTGAGATGGTGAGCCAGTGACATGGTCGGTGGAGCAAGACAGTGATGGTGGCTGGGCGATGGGTTATCGGCGAACAAAGGAGGAGACGGGGGGGAGAGAGAGAGTTTTCGTGTAGAGGGGCCACCGGTTATGTTTGGGGATGATGGTAGTGGACCTTCATTTAGGGATTTGAATAGATAAGGTACTGATTTGCAAAATTTAGATAGGTAAATTTTGCTATTTAGTCCCTAAACTTTTGGTTATTCAAAATTTAAGCCCCATTATATATATATATATATATATATATTTTTTTTGGGCATTACATCAATCCTGCTGTTTTTGATTCAAGAAAATAAGACATTGGTTTCATATAAGAATGAAAACCTTATTTTCCTACTAATGCTAACCATGGAAGATGTCAGCTCTAAAAACAATGAAGAAGTTCATGATCTTTCCCATGGAGCTACTCCTAAAATTTTCATCCATCGTATTTTTGACGCCCAGAGTGTGATAACTTCTTAAACATGTTTAACTTGGTTGCAGACAACAGGAAGGACTAGCTAACCATGGGACCCATGTCTATGAGGACTCTTAGAGGCAAGACATACTCAAAGAGGCTATAGAAAATTTAAGTGTGTTTTATCAAGGTCGTTATCATAAATTGTGGCCGATCTTAGTGTTCTTAAACTTCTCATATCTTCCTTGGTGGTTTTGGATGATGGCAGGGCTAAACTTGGCTCTGCTCAAGACATAATTGAACTACTAAAGGGAGAGATAACCATTGTTTTAAATGACTTCAACAACCACTCTACCACATTAGCTGAAGTTAAGAAGGCTGACTGAGAGTTTGAATCCTTCCTTAAGGTCAACTAATAGAAGAAAGCCCAAGGAGAAGATTTATTGCAGAGGAAGACAACCATTACTAAAGAAAAAACCAAGAAGCGAGCTGAAATTCAAGAACTATAGAGGGCATTGATTGAGGCTCAAGCAAATGTATCCCTAGGTCAAACCTCCCTTGCCAAGATTGTTGAGGAAGTGGTGGCTCCTTGAAAGAAGAAGCATTGAGTTTTGTCATTAAAGAGAAAGTTCTTCGCCAATCTTGTAAGGCTGCTCAAAAAACGAAACCTCAAGTGCAGGATGACTTAGAAAAACTAGAAAAGAAGTGGACGACCTTCAATGACTAAATATAAATGAGTATTTTTTTGTTTTGTACCTTTATCATTTCTTATTTTTGGCACGGCTTAATTGCACTGATTTGACCCCTTTTTTTATGAATTTTCTGACACAACTCTTAAGTAAATTCTTTAATTTAGCTCATAACTTTGAGGTACATATTTATTCAAGTATTTTTCGTTGATTGAAATTGTTCTTAGATTATTTATATTTGTTATTTTGTATACATAACATGTTATAGCATATAACATCACATATTATAAAATTAGATATAATACCAATACCATATTAATGGCCATCCTAGAAAATAAAAATAAAATCCTAAATTATTACATTTATTTTCTTCATTACTTTTGATTGCTCCAACTCTTGGACTTTTGGGATGCCTCCACCAACTTACCATGCCTTGGGCTTGGCCGAGAGGTCCTCATACCTTTCTTAGGCTTACTGTGGCCTCCTTGTTACAATTGGTGAATTCTTGCCATTTACAACATAATTTTGTAATTTAAAAATTAAAAATAAACCAAGAAGGAAACAAGACCATATGGGGTCACCTTTCTTGTTACATCCCAAAAATACAAGGAAATTCCTCTAAGGCATTAATATGGCTAGAAATTTAATTTAAACCAAAAACAAGATATCAAAGACATCATACATACAATCATACAATGTAAATGACTTCTAGGTGCCAACCATGCATCATACACACATATAGCCATGAACCATAGGCTTTGATACCAATTGTTGGATCTAGTTGTTTATCCTAAGTGTTTATGGTACAAGCATGAGTTTAAAATTTTTTAAAACCTTCAAGCTTGCAAAGAGGCGGAAACAAAACACAAAGGCAAATAAACTCACGACTAAAAGAGAAGTAAAATAGATAAGAATTTCACATACCTCTTGTAGTCTCTGTAATCTTGTAATATACTTCTTAACCAAGATACTGATGGCCTATTCTTTGGGAAGAACCAATCCATGGAACCTACTGTGAATAGGCTTAGTGATTAGAACAAACAAAAGATGAAAGAAAATAATTGATAGCTTTTAAAGTAAATTAAAAAGCCTTCCCCTTTGTTTCTCTTTGTATAGCTTGAAGAACTCTATAGTGGAATACCAAAGAATTCATTTTTTCTCTTTCTTAAATATTGTACGGCCACAAGAGAGAGATGTTGCATATATATAGTATGCTAACCCTAAGTCATGTGAGAGTATTTGAGTGTAATTCAAAAACTCAATCCTTAACCATTAGGGATTCACATGCCTAATAATGGGGAATATTAGATAATAAAATTACCTAGTGATTTATCAATTAATAATCATATTATTAATTTTGATAAAAACGTATTTTATTTAGCAATTAAATAAAACATGTGTGGCATTCTAATTGATCATGCTTGAATTAAAAATTCAAATAAATGAATTTAACTTAATTAAATCCCTTTGACTTAGTTAGTTTTCTAATGAATGTAGGTTACCTAAGAAATTAAAACTCTTAAATTTTTTAACCTTTATTCAAATAGATAATTAGGAGGGAATATATTTGACCATGTCAAAGACTAATTCTCTTCTTTTGGCCGTACACCTCTCCATCACACGGGGAGGAGGTTGTTTCATAAGTTTGAACAATTCAAACTTTTCAACAACATTAGGATAATTAATTAATTAATTAATTTTATCCTAATAAAATTATATAGCCAAAATTCCTAATTAAATGGAAATTTAATTTTACTTTAATCAACTTCTTCAAATTAAATATTTGACCAATTCAAATATTAATTTAAAGTAGTT
This sequence comes from Ceratonia siliqua, assembly GCA_034509205.1. Lineage (NCBI taxonomy): Eukaryota > Viridiplantae > Streptophyta > Magnoliopsida > Fabales > Fabaceae > Ceratonia > Ceratonia siliqua. Next base: position 21,001,974 of record JASKGM010000001.1, on the reverse strand, counting down.
AAACTAAAAATAATTACTAAGATAAAGATTGTCTAAATTTAGTCAACACTTGTCTTAATTAAGACAAACCCTTGTCCTAAAATTCCATTGTCTAATTAAATTAATGCTTGTTTAAATTAGACAACTAATGTGAGAATTATTTTTGTCTCTGGTGACAAAAATGTTTCTCACATTTTCAAGCATGATTAAGATAACATTTATCCTAAAATAACTCTTTGTCTAAATTAAGACAACTCTTGTCTTAATAAAGACATTAATTGAAATGCTATCAATTAACTTCATCTTAAATCTATGCCAACTTAATTTGGATTAAATTCTCCAAAGTTAGGTAGCGAATCCGTTTGGATATAGGAATTTTAAGTTCCAATAAATTTGGTATTATTTTGATCTCATTAAGATAATCCAATTTTATTAATCATGAAATCATTTCAGAAAAATTTGTGATTGTACTCTTGATAATTTCTAAATTTATGAGAAGTCAATGTTGAACATTGATTTATCCAATTTGCAAACCTAATGTTTGTGAACACTCGTAAACATCCATTGACACAAGGTAAAATTACCGTTTTACCTCTTATGTCAATTTTGTCCCCTGGTCTTAGATTTCATCCTATAAGTCACTGGATAATCTTTTAGAATTTTTCTAAAATTATCTCAAAATGATGAGTAGCTAGTTCATCATTTCACTGGGCCTAGATATGTCACTTGTCTTCTTAAAATCAACAAAAGTGATGTAATGTTACAAACTTCATTTCTTGGATTTATGTTCTCGGATGTTCACTTTCACTATGATCTCAACATACAAAGTCTTGACCAATGTCACACAATGGTCGTGCCCATAGCATATCAAAGATTACAATGGTCGTGCCCATGAGTCCATAATCCATCAGGATTTTGGTTATGCTATTAGCATATGCAATGTGCGTGAGTTCAAATTCAAAGCAACAGTATTAACTTGAATGATATCTCACTTGATTCCATTCCATTTAATAGTATCATTACCTGAAGTATACTACTTTAATTATTTGAAATTCATCATTCTCTTAGAAAAGAATCTCATTCTTTCTATGGAGGAAATCCAGACACTGTAGTCTTAATTAAATAAAGTGACCAGCTCTATTAAGTGATGGTGAATATTGTTTGAGATTCATCCAAAGATACATATCTCCTTTTACATAATCCTTATGCAAATGTATCTTAGTTTATTATAATCTAGGAACCTTAATAGCTAGAAAATAAAGCTCATAGAAATAAACTATTTTTTTATTAATATTAAGATTTATTTACATCAAATTGGGGAATACAACTTACTTTCCAAGGTAACCTATTCCTAACACCAATATATTGCCTATAGTAGCTCTATTGATAGATTAATGGGCTAAATGATGGTTCTCCTTAACTGTGCTCAGTATGAAGATACCGAGTAGCACAATTAAGTGGGAGGGTCCCAGCTTACCTTGCAATAAGTTTTCATGGCCCATAGTCAGTTGCTTTATTGTAGGAAGGTAAATGATCATCAGGCAAGTAATAATAAAATGTACATGCTCATGCATACATGCATCATGTTCAAAGTCCATTATTTGATAGCTAATAGCTTACAAATTTAAAATGTATTTTTCAGTTGTACGCTTGAAAATGAACCCACTCTCAATTTTTCTTAGCAAATGCACAGTTAACAGTGATAACTACATTGAGTAAAAGAAAAACCTTAATATTGTCCTTAATTAAGATAAGATCACATGGGTCCTTTTTGAGCAATCACTAACCCCTTTGGCTCCCCAGTCTACGCCAGAGGAAACTTAGTATCATAAGAAATGGCATAATATCAATGCGCTAGCTAAGTGCTACATACTAGCCTCCATAACCAGTGTGTTGTAGCAATAGTATAAAGGCATAGGCCACGCTACTAACATGATGTACCATCTATATGAGATGTTTAGTACAAATACTCAGTTTGATAAGGTGAGAGAAACATTGCTTTCAATGACTTAAAGCAGAAGTCATGGGAGCTAGTATGAGATTACATGCTCCAAGTAATCTTATGCCTAAATGAGGTAGAGATACACGGCTTTGAAATTGATACAAACACTTAAGTGTTCATGATCATACGTAGCTTGAGCTTCCAATTTCACAGTTCAAGTTAGACTATGAATAGCACAACAGGTCTAGACCCTTAGTGGGTTGATGAATAACTTACAATCTGTGGAAGAATTTCTTGATATAAAGAAGAATCCAAAGGCCAATGTTGTAGCAGTAGAGCCTAAGAAGGAAAAAGGGTCAGGTAAAAAGAAGAAAGATTTGAAGAAATTGGCTGGGCAGAAAAGAAGTCCATGAAGAACAAAGCTCAAAAAAAGGGCACCAAGGGAAAGTTTTTCCATAGTGGTGCCAAAGGACATTGGAAGAGGAATTGCAAAGTTTACCTCAATTATGTTAAGAATAAGGTATAAGTGTTTTAAATATGTTATAAGCATGTTTAGTAGATGATTTTACTAATACCAAGCTAGTAGATTTTAGAGTCATTAACCGTGTTTATAATTCTTTACAGGGGTCTTAGACAAGGAGAAAGCTGACTAAGGGTCAATTCCAGACGAAGATGGCCAATGGAACTCTTGTCTCAGCTTGAGCAATAGGAACCATTACTTTGCATTTTTCTAATAATAAATCTTTGGCTTTGGAAGATGTTTATTATATTCTTGACATTTGCATAAATTTGACATATGTGTATTGTTTGATTAATTCTAGATATTCTATTTCTTTTGGTGATAGGGTTACTAGTTTTGTGAATGGAAATTTTACTTGTTCTGAAATTATAAGGAATAATATTAAACAAATAAATGGCATTGCAAATGTTGTAGAAATAGCCACGTCTAAGTCTAAAAGGATAAAAAAATCTTGCTACGATCAGAGTTATCTTTAGCATCTGCATTAGGGTCATATAAATCAAAATAGACTTATTAGACTAGTATATGATGGTACTCTACTAGAAATGGTTAAAGGTTCTTTACCGGTTTGTGAGTCCCATATTGAAGGAAAAATGACTAAAGCACCTTTTAAAGCAAAAGGTTATTTAGCAAGATGTTCTAGACTTGGTAAACATAGATATATATACCAATGAGTATACTGTTGACTTATGTTTTGATAATTCAACTATGTTTAATTTGTTGAGAAAATATCAAGTGCAAAAGGGTTTTTAATAAGAGCTTGAAGTATTTTTGGAAGAAGAAGCAGAACATAATGCAAGGAAAGCATTTCTTAAATAAGCAAGTGTTCTTTTGTCTTCTTAAGAAAAGCAATCCAAAGTTATTTCTCAACAGAGAAAATTAGAGAAAGAAAGAAGCTATCTGTAAGCATTTTCTTAAGTAAACAAATAAGAAATATTTGCAGCTTTAAGAAATGTCTTAGACGATTAAAAGAGTCAATTTTGAATAATATATTATTTTTTTTGCCTAAAACGAAGAAAATAATAATATAAGGAAGTTATATGAAAGAAGATTCAGACAATTAATGCACCGAAAAGAGTACTATTGCCCTTTTGAAAAATACAAGTGAGATACTATTGTTTATTCATCTTTGCAGGATATCCAGATAATTAATGCACTAAAATATTACTGTTGGTCTTTTGAATAGAATTGAAATACTATTGCTTATTCATCTTCGACCATCTAAAGTCTACTTATGCAGTATCTAAAAGAAGAACTTATGAGCTTTTGCATCCTTAAACCAATGGCTAGTAAACAATAACGGTCAATCACAGGTTACAAAAAGAAGCTATTGTGTAGACATGATTTGAACCTCCAAGATCAAAATTCAAATTCAAAGGAGCGTGCATATCTTGAAAAAAGATCCTATGAGTTGATGCATCCTTGAAGAACTCCAAAAGCCTCAGCTAGTAAAGAGGAACGATCATCTTCTACATTATAAATAGACTGGAATAAGTTGAAGTAACGAAGATAATATCTTTTAAATTGAGAAAAAGATTAGAAGTTTACTGAGCTTAACCTGTTGAAATACTCACTCCATTGAGTCATACCTGGTTGTTTATCTTAAGAGTCTTAAGCTTATATGTATTTATTCAAATTAGGTTTTGGGTTTACTAGGTTTCCTATGAGAAAAATCTAGTGTGAAAGGTTTGCTAGGTGAGCTCAAAAAATCTAATGAAGAAAGGTTTACTAGGTTAGCCTGTAAAATCTAGTGGTTGAGAGGTTTCCTTGTTATAGGTTGTAAAAAGTTTCAAGCTCAATCATACTTGTGATTACCCTTATAGTGAATTTCCTTGTTGTGTACTTGGGGAGTGGACATAGGATCTAGTAATTTGTTGGGTCTGAACCAGTACACATCTTGGTGTGAATCTCCCTCACCCTTATTGCGATTATCTTTACTGCATCATAGTTTTCTACATCAGTTACTCTAAAATTCCTAAACACTCAAAGCATTTGTTTTTGAAACATCAATCTATTAGAAAAGCCTTACATCCTTTTGTTAGTCATTCTAACTTATGTTATTAAAGCTTATCTTCTTAAGTCAAGTTTGGATACTTATGAAATCGAAGAAGGAGCAACTAAGTCTTCTAGTTTCAACAAAAGAAAACATTTTTCGAAGAACTTAAGTTTTTTCACTAGTAAGTTAAGAAATTTTTTCTTCTCTCAGCAAAGCTGAAGTTTCAGGTTGCTCAAATAAGAAATATTTCTTATCATCGAAAAAGTTTTAATAACTTAGATCACCCAATTCAACCCCCTTCTTGTATTATCATCTCTAATTGAACTAACACATACAAGGTAGACCCTATGTGTACTTCATAACCTTTATAGACAATTACTCATGATATGGAGTTGTGTATTTGATGCACAACAAGAGTGATTCCTTTGAAAAATTCAAGGAATTCAAGGCCAAAGCTGAGAAACAACTAGGTAAACCATTGAAACAACATCGATCATATCGAGTTAGTGAGTACTCGTCTAATGATTTTCAACCATATATGGTTGATGATGGAATTATTTCCAATTTGTCAGCACCCAAAACAACTCAACAAAATGGGGTTGTTGAAAGAAGAAATAGGTATCTTTTAGAAAATGTAAGATCTATGGCATCCTATGTAATTCTTACATAATCATTATAAGGATATTGCATAAAGACAACAACATATTTGTTAAACTTTGCTCCATCTAATGCGGTGCCTAAGACACCAACAGAGTTGTGGATAGAATGTAACCATCTTTATGACATTTGTGAACTTTGAGGTTCCAGCACATGTATATAAGCAAGAGTCTACTGAGATGAAACCAAAGACAGAAGTATGTTTCTTTATAGGATGTCCTAAAGGTACAAGAGGGTATTATTTCTACATCACCCAAGATAAGAAGGTATTTGTTAGTGTAAATAAAACTTTCTTAGAGGAGGACTTTGTGAGAAATCAAAAACCTTTAAGCAAGATTATTTTGGAAGAACAAAGTGCTTTATGAGATTCAAAAGTTGATTATGATGAAGTCATAATATGCTCAGATTCTAAAGCTAAATCTGAATCAGTGGTACTCTATTGTAGTGGGAAGGTTGTTAGAGAACCCGACAGATACATGGTCTGGGAAAGAACATGATATCTCTCTCAGATGAATATGAATATGGTCTCATTACATACGAGGATGCCATTAATGATATTGATGCTAAGCATTAGCAAAAGAAAATGAGATTAGAGTTGGAATCCATGTATTCCAACAAAGTTTAGACTCTTGTAGATGCACCTGAAGGGATAAAAACCCATTGGGTGTAGTGGATCTATAAGAGAAGAAGAGAAGTTGATAAGAAGGTAGAGACCTTCAAGGCTAAGCTAGTGACTAAGAGTTATACCCAGAGAGAAGGTATCCATTACGAGGAAACCTTTTCATTATTGCTATGCTTAAATCCATTAGGATCCTATTATGAGATATGGCAAATGGATCTTAAGATCATATTTTTGAATGGGGACCTTGAATAACGCTTTTATATGGCTCAACCATACAGTTTCATTGAAAAAGACCAAGAGCATAAGGTTTGCACAATTGCATAGGTCCATTTATGAACTCAAGCAAGCCTCTAGGTCTTGGAATATAAGATTTGATGCTATTGTTAAGTCTTATGAATTCTAGCAAAATGCAGACAAACCCTGTGTCTTTAAAAGGATACAAGACAATAAGGTTATCTTCTTGGTACTCTATGTAGATGATATTTTGCTCATAGGGAATGATGTAAGAATGTTGTCTACACTAAAAAGGTAGCTAAATCAATAATTTGATATGAAGGACTTAGGGGAAGCTAGCTATATTCTTGGGATCTAATTAATAAGAGATTGGAAGGACAAGTAAATAACTTTATCCAAAGGAACCTACATTGACAAACATTTGACAAAGTTTGGCATGCAGGATTCCAAGGGGTGTTACATACCTTTTAGGCATGAATCAAACTTTCTAATGAGCAATCACCTAAGAGTTCTTAGGAAGTTGAGCAAATGAGATAGATTTCGTATGCATTAGCTGTGGGAAGTCTCATGTATGCTATGCTTTACACCAAACCAGTCTTCTTCACAGTTAGATTGGTGAGCAGGTTTCAATCAAATCCTGGCATGGAACACTAGACTGTGGTCAAGTGTATATTTAAGTATCTTCGTAAGATGAAGAGTTACATGTTAATATATTCTGGAAGTGACCTAGTTCCAATTGGGTACACTGATTTCAAATTTTGATATGATATTAATTCTAGGAAATCAACGTCAGGCTCAATTTTCACTTTTGTTGGTACAACCATAGTTTGGAGGATTATGAAACAATCTTACATTTCTAACTCCATTGTGAAGTAAAATATGTTGTAGCTTGTGAAACTACAAAGAAAACTATTTGGCTACGCAAGTTTCTTATAGATCTTGAGGTGATCTTAGATACGGATAAGCTTTTTACTCTCTATTATGATAACAGTGGAGCTGTGGCTAATTCAAAAGAACTACAACATCACATAACAGCTAAACACATTGAGTAGAAAATATCATCTCATATGGGAGAACATACAATGTGGGGAAGTTGTCATCACTAGGATAGCGACAAAGAAGAATCTAGCTGATCCCTGTACAAAAACACTTCCACAAAAGAGCTTTAAAGGTCACCTAGAAAGACCAGAGGTTAGGGACATGTCATACTTACTTTAGGGCAAGTAGGAGATTGTTTAGAATATGATGCCCTGGAAAGAAAATATATTCCTAACTATGTAATAATTGACATGTTGTAAATACATTTTGAATAATTAAATAAATAATTTATTTTTGGTAAGCTTTATACTCTAGCTATTAAGGCACCGAGATTCTATATGTACAAAGATACATTTAAGAAATGGGAGATATGTATATTTGGATGAATATAAAAGAATGTTCACAGTCACTAAATAGATCTTGTCACTCTATTCAATGAAGACTACAGCGTCCAAATTACCTCCATTAAAGGATTGGATTCTCCTTTAAGGGAATGGTGAATCTGAAACTATTGAAGTGGTTGACTTTAGGTATTTACATTGTTATATGAAATGGAATTAAGTAAGATATCAAGCTTAAGTTAATACCATTACTTTGAACTCTAACTCACACTTATGCACTCGCCTGTGGCGAACTAGAATACTGATGGAATATGTATTTGCGTTCATTTCCATTATGGTATTTGATATACTATGGGCAGGATCATCGTGTTATGTTGGTCAAGACTTTGTATCTTGAGATAAGTTGGAATGAGCATCATAGAACATATATCCAAGATATGGAGTTCATAGTGTAAGTATCACTTCTAGTGATTTTAGGAAGATTTGTGATAAACTTGGGCCCAGGGAATGATGAATTAACTATTCATCATTCCTTGATACTTTTTAGATTTGTTCTAAAGGTATCTAGTCACTATTAGATGAAATCTTATACTAGGGGATATAATTTGACATGAGGGGTAAAACGATATTTTTACCTTGTATCAATGGAAGGCTATAAAGGTTCACAAACACAAGCTTGCAATTAGACTACCAATATTAGATATTGGCTTCTTGGACTTTTAGGTTTTTTAAGAGTTCAACCATGAATCTATGATGGAGTGATTTCATGATTAATGAACTAGGGTTCTTCAATGAGATTAAAATAATTATAGGTTCTTTAGAGCTTGAAATCCTTATGTTCAAACAGATTCCCCATCTAGCTTTATAAAATTCAGTCTATTTAAGTTAGGAGAACATTTTAAATAGATTTTTATATGACATTTTGTGTTTTAGGGCTTGTCCTAATTAAGACAAGAGTTGTTTTAAGTGACAAATGTGTCTTAAGACAAAGGTTAGGAGGTTGTATAAAGTGAACAAAGTATGTCTTCAATGAGTCAAAGGTTGTCTCAATTTAGATAAGATTTTTGTATGTCTTTGTATAAGACATACTTGTCCAAAAGAAGACAAGGGTTGTCTTCATTTGGACAAACTCTCCTTTAGGACAGAAGTTTTCCTAAGTGTTCTTGGTATGTCTTAATGTAAGAAATGCTTGTCATAATTAAGACAAGAGTCTTAGTTAACACTAGTGTCGTCTAATTAAGACAATCATTGCACACAATAAGAATTGAGAAGAGTGAGAGGTGTGTGAATTGAGAAAGAAAAAGAGAGGAGTGCCACCACCTTTAAAGAGTGATAGAGCTCTCCATATAGGCCAACCTTTGAGAGATTAGTGTGCCATCATAAGTCTATCATTTGTTCTTCTCAACTATTTCTTTCCATAATTTTGGGTCTGAAGGAATTTACAAAGAATTGGTGGTCACTTTGGTTGGTGGAGAAGCTGTCACTATCTCCCTATGTATACAAAGGTATAATTCATTCCCTTAAGATTTCATGCAATTCATGTATGCCCTTTTGGTGTTTATTATTCCGCTGCTTTTTACGGTTGGTGTGGTTTAATAAAAAATTTAAAAATCCATGCTTGTACCGATATCACCTAGGGCTAATTTAAAGATCCAACTAGATCACTGCTTAGAATTCAACCATTTTTACCACAAATTAGCTTTAGGATTTCAATTAGTGTTTATGAGAATCAATACAAATAGAACTTGGTGAGAAGTCCGCTTCCTAAAAATTGAAAAAAAAAGCTTTTATCTTCTAAAATGAGAGGAGGAATAACATCTTCTCTCTCTCTTTTTTTCTTGCTAACATCATCCTTTAGCTTTTCAACTGAATCATTCCACAAACCAAGAAATGTCATTCTAAGCAGCAACTAACCAATTTAAAAGATCAATAAAAGTTCATAAGCTGTTTTCTTAATTCTCTCCACTCACTCACAAATGATGCATGGGATTAGAAATATATACACAAGCATGGAAATTCTCTTAGCTATATACATTAAGCATCCATCTTACCACAAAGCTTAGTAATAGGCACAAAATAATTACCAAAACCAAGCAATAAACAAGTTAGTTTTTATAATGTATATCGAAAGTGTGCATGAAGTGTCACTAACCCTAACCTAAATCAGAAAGTGTCCCCATTGTCACAAAAATGAAATAAGAAATGATTAAGCAAAAAAGTAAAGGAAACTTAAGAGATGAAATTTTGAATGAGAGTTAGGCCTAAAAATGGTGGATAGAAACAAAATAAAAGCACATAAGGGAAAATAGAAGAACAAAAAAGAAACAAAAACAAAAATAGAAAATATGGTATAGAAAAGTGAAACCTTATTAGTCATGATAGTAGAGCCATAAGATGGATCTCCTCGTAACACATAGAGTGGTCTACCTTCTCAATATAATTCTTTAACCGTTGTCCATTTACTTTGAAGATTATCCCATTGATTGGTTCCTCAGTCTTAATAACATCATTAGGAAAATCTTGTTTCACCACAAATGGACCAGTCTATTTGCATCTCAGCATTCCAGGGTGCAGATGCAATATGGAATCATAGAGATGAACTTGTTGATTTAGCATAAAACTCTTCCTTAGAATCTACTTGTCATGAGCCGCTTTCAGTTTATCCTTGTACATCTAGGAATTGTCATAAGCATCATTCCCCAATTCTTTTGTTTTTGACAACTGAAATTTCCTTTAAAGCCCTGCAGCATTCAAAACAAAATTAAGGGCTTTAATAACCCAATAAGCTTTATGTTCTAGTTCAATACGTACATGGCACACTTTCCCATAGACAAGTCAGTATGAATATATTCCCAAAATGGAGTTATAAATAGTGCAGCATGCCTATACTGCCTTAGAAAGACATAGAGACCAATCTTTACGATTCAGGTTAACCATTTTTTCCAGAATTTGCTTAATCTCCCTACTAGTGAGCTCAGCTTGTCCATTGGATTGTGTTTGGTATGCAGTGGAAACCTTGTGAAGAACACCAAACCTATACATTGAAGCTTCAAAAGAACGGTTATAGAAATGTATTCCTTGGTTGCTAATGATGACATGTGGTATATCATATCTGGATAACACATTCAAGGATTTTACCACATTTACATTATCATTAGTATGGCAAGCCACAGTCTCCACCCACTTAGACACATAATCAACAACAAGAAGAATATAAAGATAACAAAAAGATAGGCTTCAAAGTGACAAAAGTTCAAGACATTACTTACTTAAGCCTCTGGAATGCAACGTCGCATGATCTGGTGGGGAAGAACTTGAATAGATATGGATCATCCCAATAAAAATTTCTTACCTCAACTAAGAACTTGCACATATCTTGTGTACCCCACTTAGATGGAACTTCACTGGAAACCAAGTAATCCACAATATGCGCATACTAGGGTATTTGGCCCACAACAAAAAGATGTTCATTGAAAAAGTCAACTTGAATGGGCAGACGATTAGTATAATCATTGAAATCGAGATGAGATATAGGATTTGCTACAATGTTTTTGATACCCTTTTTATCCTTAGATCAAATTTATGTAAAAAAAAGAATCCACCTAATCAAACAAAAGCAACATTCTTAGAAAGAAGGTGTTTAAGAGCTGCATGGTTTGTAAATACAGTAGTAGGAGAATCCATCAAATAAACACAAAATTTATCTAAAGCAAGAAAAATAGCTAGTAATTCCTTTTCAGTAGTAGAGTAATTCATTTGAGCACTAATCAAGGTTTTAGTATAATAAACAACAAAAGGCTTCCCATCCCTTCATTAGCCAAGGATTTCTCCCACAGCGTAATTGTTTGAGGCATACATAATATCAAATGGGAGGTTCTAATTAGGTGAATGCATGGTGCACCCAATGGTGAGTTTGGCTATGAGTGTTTGGAATGCTTTCTCATCCTGAGTCTAGTTGAACTCAACATCTTTTAGCAGGAGGTTACACAATGGTCAACATATAGCATAAAAGTTTTGTTTAAATCTTTTGTAGGCTTCCAACATGTACAAGAAAAGATCGTGTTAGTGTAAAATGAGGTTAAGCACCCAAGAAGGGGGATTGAATTGGGTGCTATAAGGTTTTAAAAACTTGTTTGAACAAGTAGAAATTATTTCTTATCTGAGTTACTTGAAGAATATGGTTGCTTCTTTGTAATGACTTAGAGATAAATGATTAATTCTATCAAACTTAAGTGACGCTTGAAGTATATTTTTAAACTAGTTCAAAAGGATGATTTGTTAAATTATGATCAAAAGTTACATAGAAGGATTGTTCCTTAAGAAATAAGAACCTTTGAGCAACTTATTTTAAGAAACAGCAAGTAAGTAATAAGCAATTAAGGGATAAGGGTAAGAAAGAACCACACCAGGATGTTTAGTGGTTTAGACACAACAAAAGTCAGTTCCTACATCCACTCCCCAAGCACACAGCAAGAGAATTTTACTATATAGGTAATCACAAATTATAATTTTAAGCTTGCTATAGCCTTTTAGAACCAAGACCTTGGTTAACCTACTTTTCCACTAAGTTTTTCTTAAGAACCCAGCCAAACTCACTCACAAGCTCAAGCACTCATTTCATTTTACACCCCTAATTAGGTAACCTCACAAACACTAGGTTTTTCACTCGTGAACCTTGCAAACTCTAAACACAGGCTCAAGCAGTCAGGTTTTTACACCATAACCCTGGTAACCTCTTAAGCATTAGATTTTTCTCACAGGTAACCCAGCAAACCCTAAACAGAGTTTAAGAATAATCACAAGTAAGCTCAAGATTCCCTTAAGATAATATATCATATAAGGCTCAAAGGAGAGGTGTTTTCAACTAGTTAAGGCACAGAGTGTTGCTTCATGAAGTTGGCTTTGTTTTTCAAATCGTTACTCCACTTTTCTTGGAGTTGTATATTTATACTCAAGGGTTATCCACTAGCCATTGAGTTTTATAATTGTACTTCATCTAGTTTCATGGCTACTTGTCTCCTAGATTTTATAGCTGCAAGGCTTCATGGACGTTTAACTTTCAATAATGATCTCGGGAAATTTGTTTTTCAAATTTGTACGTTACTTTTTGATATACTTTCTTGGTTTATCTTCTGCATTTTATCTTCTCTCTTTGTAGGCTGGCACAAGTAAATGTAAATGGCTTAAGCTTGTCTTTTCAAAAGTTACCTTTTTGAATAAAATATAATATCCCTTGACTTTTCAAAAGGCCTTCCAAAAGAGGTGGTGCTTTAGCAAACAAACTTTCATAGCTAATTAATATTTTTTTTCTATCCATCACCTTTGTCATTTCAAATTGTAAGTTATTTAACAATCAACTGCAATACTATTATTTTATTTTCTATTACATAGCTTGCTCATTTATTATACGTTGTTGCTGGCTCATTTAAGAAATATTCCAAACTTGTTCTTTTTTTACTTGGAAACGTAGTTAGCTCATCAAAACTATTTTAATCAAGATATTTTTTGAATAATCTCTCCCTTTTCGATGATGACAACTAAAAATATACAAGGACCAAGTGAAAAAGAAAAATGTTTGTAGTAGTTATATAGAGCCAAGAGTACTTCCCTTAATGGTACTTTTGAGAAACTTTATGCTCCCCCTGAGTGTGTGCCCTCCTTTGTTTGGGGTACTTGTAGTGCTTCTGCTAGCATATACTAGTACATTTGTCCTGCATTCTTGAACATAGTTGCATATTCTTCTTCCCTTTGGCATGATAAAAAACAAAGACTATAGGGGAAAAAGGCAGATAAATGATAATAAAGACATTCAACATACTGCATATATGAAGGTTCAACAACTACCAAATACCAAAAATAAAACAAATGTATAACAAACAAAAGAAGTCTGATGCATAAGATAATAGTAGCATACAGAATAGTAGTAAAAGATAGTATTAGCAATAGTATTACACAAAATAGTAATAAGTTAAAGTTCTTAAACCTAGGGAATCTGGCTTAAGCTGTATTGTCAGGCTGAGTGTTTGATGTGTCAAGGTCAGCAACAATGTTAAAAGTGGTTTCATCAGAGTCTTTTGTCACAGTTGGATTTTATCTTGTGACTAGATATGAATATGTGGCATAATTTTTTCCTTTTATCGGTAGCTTTTGAGGTCTCATCTCATAGGGAATCTTCTCAATCATGGTTAATTGATTAGCCATGTGATGTTCCATCTTAGCCATTTCATATTGAACTTCCAATGCAAAGTTCCTCAATTCTTACTCATGCTTAGTAATTGCATTAACTAGACTTTCCACCTTAGCATTGGCAATCTCTAAATTCACTAGTTCTTCTTCATTTATCTTTTGTTTCCCTCTGTCTTCAGTTTTTTGGAGCTTCTTTTGAACCTTAAATGTTTGAGTTTTTTCCATGATATCCTTTGGCTTACAACTTTTAGGGGCAGATGTACTTTCTTTAGAGTTTCTTGCTTCTTTGAACTTATTTTCTTAGGCTTTTGGGATAGTGGAGCTTTTAGTGTCTGGATAGGAGTAAGAGTGATGGTTTTTGTGGGAGCTTTCTTCAAAATTTGCACAGACTCTTGCTTCAGTTCTTTACTTTTTCTCTTCCATGCTAGAGGGACTTATTCTTCTTCATCATCCTCTTCCTTATGAAATATAGGTGTGAGTACATTTTTCCTCACTCTTTTCTTCGTTGTTTGCTCATGTAAGGAGGGCATTTCAGGCTTAATTTGTTCCTCTTCCAACTCTAGTTACTTTGTTTCTTTCTCATATGCTTTTTCCTCTTATTTAGAACTTGATTTTGTTCTTCCTCAATGCCAATTAACTGACTTTGGATTTCCTCTATCATCATCAAACTTAGGGATCTTTCTTTGGATGTCTTTCTTTCCTCACTATTGTCAGAAGTCTCTTCTTTAGGAACATTCTTCCTTTGAATGAAAGGAATTCTTATTGACTTTCTAGTGGGAATGGATGTTACTTTCTTCTTCTTTTCTTTAGGTATGCTTTTTGTTGATTATTCAAGATTTTATTATGAACCTTCCTCTTCCATCTTGATTTCCATTTCTCTTTCCTGGGATTCTAGTTTCTTTTTCATTTGGTATCTTTAATTGTATATTCTCTTCCTTTCCTTCAACAGTTTCTTCTTCTTTGCATCTTTGAATGGTGGCTTGTGTCCTACAATTTTCAACTTCATCCTCCTAGGTGCAATAGGAACATCCTCCCTAACCTCAGGTAATTCATCCTTTTCCTCTGGTGTTTTTTCTGACATCTTCCTTTAGGCTACTTGAAGATCCTCTCTTTGTTCTTGTCTAATTCCCTTCTTCATTTTTCTTAATCCCCATAGTCACAATCAATCTTTAATGATAATTCCCATCTTAAAGGTAGATTCACTTCCCACATTCTCTAACTAAACTCTTGCATCTTTGGCTAAAAGGGAGATGATAGTTCCATAGGCTAACTTAGCACTTTCCTTACTCAAACAAGCTTTCATCTGGTTGACAATGATATAAGGAAAATTCAACTTTATACCATTTGAGACACACCACATGCAAAAAGTTTCAAACTTATTTGCTTGGTCAAACTTTCCAACTCTAGGCATAACCATGTGATTCATGAGATGTAGTAAGATTCTAAGGCCAGGTTCTAAGGTAGAGGCATCAACATTGTTGCATCTATTGTTAGTGATTTCTGCAGCTGCTTAATCATGCGAGTAACCACTAACTTCAACATCTACGTAACTAGAAAACATCTTTGGGCCATTATTTAGGCATTTTATCATTTCAAAAATTTTAGCATAGATAACAACTATTCTTTTGCCTCTCATAATCGAAGACCCTTCTAAACTACCTTTCTCAAACCTTAGATTTACACAAAATTCCTTTATTATCATGGGATACATAAAATTCCTTTATTATCATAGGATAGATATCAGCCTTAATCTTGAAGAAATTAATCTACCCTATGTTTTCCATCCAACTAAAAATCTTAAAGTTTTCACTTTTAAAGAACTTGAAATTTACTTCTCAAGGGATTCAATATCTTTGATGCACAAAGTTTTTGGCGTATGAGACTTGAACATTTTGGTCTTTGAGTGATTTTGGAACATTTGTTTGCATCTTTTTCTTTAACCCTGACCCAAATGCTTTGGAGGGTTTTCTTTTGTCTCCAAGCTTTAATGATGAAGCCATTCCAGCAACTTTGGAGAAGATTAAAAAGGCAAGTTTTGGTGTTTATGGCAACTGGAGATATTTGAAGATGGTAGAGAAGTGAAGGTTTCAGGGGACCGAGTAGTGGAGTTTCAGAGGAAATGAAGAGGTGCTTAAATGGACATGTATGTGGAAACTGAAGGATGAAATTTTAATCAACCACATGCACCTAATACTTAATTATTTTGACAATTTTCAATTGATTTGACATTTAGATTTTTCAATTTGGTGGCAAGTTTAATTTCCAAGAGAAAACTAATCATGGCAATTATTTATTTTTAAATTTGAAATAAAACCGAATAGCCATGTCATATTTAAGCAATCAAGTATAAGTAATTTTGAGCAACCAAGCTTAATAGAGCAACCTGACATAGACTTACAATGGATTAGACATTCCAATTTCTCAAAGGATATTCAGTAATTTTTCTTCACTTTGAGGTTTGGTGAAAATGTCTGCTAATTAATTATTAATACTGACAAATTCTAACTCTATATCACCTTTTTGCACATGATCTCTTAAGAAATGATGCTTAATCTCTATGTGCTTAGTTCTAGAGTGCTGAATGGGATTCTTTGATAGGTTTATTGTGCTAGTGTTATCACACTTTATGGGAATGTTGTCAAATGTTAATCCAAAGTCTTTTAATTGCTACTTCTTCTAAAGAATTTGAATACAGTAACTTCTTGCAGCAACATACTCAGCTTTTGCAGTTGAGAGAGCAACTTAGTTATGTTTCTTACTATGCCATGAGATTAATCAATGTCCAAAGATTTGGCAAGTTCAACTAGCACTTTTTCTATATACTCTACTTCCCCCAAAATTAGCATATGAGTAAACAATAAGATCAAAATAGTTACTCCTTCGATACCATACACCTAAGTTTTGTGTTCCTAATAAGAACCTAAAAATTCTCTTAACAGCACTTAAATGTGATTCTTAGGATTAACTTGAAATCTATCACACAAGCACACACTAAAAGCAATATCAAGTCTACTAGTAGTTAAGTAAAGTAAGAAGCCAATCACACCTCTATAGTTCTTTTGGTCAATAGATTTACCTTGTTCATATAACTCAAGTTTGGTTGACATCCCACTTGTTCTTACTCATAGAGTGGGATATCAAATGATAAATTCTGTAGGATATGATGGAGTATTTTTCCATTCTCTCATAATTCTAGTTGAAATTCCTACTAACTTATTTTCTCTTTGATTTTCTCTACATTGCTTAGCTTCGCTTTGATTCTCGTTTCCTTGAGTATTCTCCATATGTTGTTCCCTATCATTAAGAACTTAAGGATGCTTTATTTGAGATTCAGATTCATCATTTAAATTGATCATTTTGAAGGATATTCCTTCACTATTTTCTTCTTCATTAGAAATAGATATTTTTTACTGATAAGTGCTTATTTTGCCATGTTTTATGATGAATTTTCTTGCATTTAATTGATTTGTTGTTGAGTTTCTTGTATTCTTAACTTTATTTTATGCTTTGTTGGTGTTTTGAAGTGGAAATTCTATTATGAGAAGAAGTGATTCAAGTTAGGCATGCTTTGGAACAATGTGTTTGAAAATATAAGTGGAAAATAGCTTAAAACGCTTATTTTTGGGTCCAAGTAAGAGATACAGTGCCCCAGCGCCCATTCTTGGGTGCCTTAGTGCTAAAAAATAAAGACAAATAGCTCTAGAATTGAGAGTTTAGTGCCCCAACACCTCAAGATAGCACTGTGGGGCCAAGAAGGAGGCACTAAGCCAGCCAGGGCCTAGCGACGCCATGGCTCTCACTAGCCCTGGCCATGGCTCCCATCATTGGATTTCCCTAAATCATTTTGAGGGTTGGGCACTGCAGCACCCAAGATCTAAAGCTACAATGCCCACGCACACTAAACATTTTAAAAACACAATCTCCCACTTCATTTCATCATTCTAACACTTGGGAAGTTTGAAAGAAAGCTCATAAGAGAGGAGAGAAAGAGGAAGGCTGAAATGAGTGATTTCGAAGAATATTCATCTGCATGGTGTTCTTCAAAGAGTTTTATTTTCATATTTTCTTCATTCTTATATTATCTTTTATTGTTTTAATGGATTTGAATGTTGCATTGAGTAATTTTCTGATGTTAGAAGGCTAAAATCCCTTGGTTGAGAGTGAACTCAATGCCTTGGATATAATTTTGTCATTAAAGATAATGTATCCAACTTCTCTTGAATAGTTGTTTATGTTCTTCTATTTGATTTGTTCATGATTATTGCTTGGTTTTGTTTGGGTTGCCAACTAAATGAGCTAGGTAATCATCTAATGTTAGGATAAAGGATTGAATATGTAATAGTTTGATTCTCTTATTCACAAGAAGCACTTTGTAGTGATTAGGGATAGCCAAGTCTTTGAGACTATGATGTAAAGCATAGCATAGGTTAAACAATCCAAGCGTTTAAGATTGTTGCCTAAATTAACCTATCTTTCTCACCTTAAAGTTTTCATTGGATTAAATCTAGAAAGTGTTTTCTAGGCTATTCATCGAATATAGAGTAAGTAGGGAGCATTCCTATATTTACCAAATAATTAAGGAAAGATTGGGATAATAGAGCTTATTGTTATCTATGGTTAGCAATCAGGATAGAGAGTTGGGAACATTGTCATATTTATAATTATAATGAGTGATTGTCTATGATCACTTGCCTGTGTCCATTGGAGAAGAGTGAATCCTCAACCATATTTCTCATCTTAATATAATTTTCTTATTGTTTGTGTTGTTCTTTTGGTTATATTGCTTATATTCACCTTTATTTGAAGTACCTTTGTTCTCAACAACAACCCCTTTTACATTTCAAGTATTGATTTAGTAATTTCTTTAGTAATTAATCAACTAAACCCAATCCTCTGAGAGACAACAACCCTTGCACACAAAAACAAAATACTTACCACTATACTACAAGGATATATTTGTGAGTCTTCCACTTGCAAAGTAATTAAATCTAGGCTTCGTTACCGAGGGTTGTAGTTTTATTTGGGGAACACACCAGCTACTTACTTATAGAGGAAAGGTTAGTTTCATCAAACAAAACAAGAATAGTTTCTTCAACAATTATAGTTCTTTTGTTATAAACTTTATTAGCCTTGCTTATATGGAATATTGAAGGAATATTCCATCATCAGTTTTAGCATCAAATTTGCCTAAGTTATCTAATCATTATTTAGAATGAAACATTTACATTCAAAAGTATGAAAATAACTAATATTTGATTTTCTTTCTTTCCATAACTCATAAGGAGTTTTCTTTAAGATGGGTCTTATTAAACATCTATTCAAGGTATAACAAGTTCTATTTTTCCTTCCCACAACTCCATTTTACTGTGGAGTTCTTGGACTAGAAAAATTGTGATCAATTCCAAGATTTTCACATAGATTTTCAAAGGATTTGTTTTTAAATTCTCTTCCATGATCACTTCTTATGTTTTTGATAAGATATCCTTTTTCATTTTGGACTTTCTTGCAAAACTTTTCAAAAATATTGAAACTTTCATCCTTATGAGCAAGAAAGAAAACCCAAGTAAATATGGAGAAATCATTAGTCATACCTTTTTCCACTCATGCTTTGTGTCATGGTAGGTCTAAATAAGTCTATATGCAATAGATATAATTTTTTTGAAGTGGAAGCATGTTCTTTACTTTTGAAAGAAGATATAATTTGTTTTCCTTTTTGACATCCTTCACAAGTATGATTTTTCTCAAATTTTATCTTTGGTAAGCCCACAACTAGATCTTTTCTTGCTAACTTAGAAATCAAATGCATGCTAGCATGATCGAGCCTTTTATGCCATAGCAAGTTTTCATTAAATGTAGAAGCAAAACAATCAAAATATTTTAAAGAGATATCTTCTAAATGCACAACATGCACATTTTCATGTCTTATTCCAGAAAATAGAATGTTGTTACCCTGAATGTTAAAAAACAATGCATTTTGATGATTTAGATATTACTTTATACCTTTTGTCACATACTTAGCCTATGCTTAGCAAATTTTACTTTAATCCTTCAACAAGATAGACATTATCAATAGCAGAGGAAGAGTTTATAGGGATTTTACTAACACCAATAATTTCACCCTTCTTATTGTCTCTAAAAGTTACTATACCTCATTCTTTCGTTTCAAGATAACAAAAACTTGGTGGCATTTCTTATCATGTGCCTGGAGCAGCCACTATCAAGATACCATTGCTCTTTCTTGAATCTTGAGCTCAAGCACATCTGCAACAATTATTCTACCAAACTTAGGTACTCAAACTATTTTGGGTCCTTGGGGGTTAGTAATTACTCCTTTAGGTCCTGGGGAACCTTTGGGAACCCATACCTACTTAATCTTTTTTTGAGAATTTCTTTTTTAGATGCAATTTATTACAACATGACTTACTTTTCCATGATAGTAACATGATTTCTCATTCCTTATTTTTCCTTATTTTTATGAGAGTAGTTTCTTGGATTTCCTTTAAATTTTAGAGGAAATATTTTCTGACACACTCTGAGAAAATCCTAGTCCAGTTTTGGCAAGAAGGTTTCCTAGAGATCCTAATATAGTGTTTAGCTTAGATGACCTAGTTGCTAACTTTACAATCTTGTTTCTAATGACTCAACCTTCTTCTTAAGTGATTCATTTTCACTTTTTAGCTCATTGTTTTTATGTTCTAATACTTCTTTTTCCTTTATAGACTTTTCAACTTCACTACTAGTGATGTGACGTGATTCCTTAAGAGTAGAATATTGTATACCTATTTTCTTATAATTTTCAAAAGCTAAATCAAATTCTTCTTGTAGTTCATCAAAAGAGTAAGAGTCATTGCTTGTTACATCATCCTCTTTTTGATTATTTGCCATGAGGTAAATGTTGGCAATTTAATCTTCATCATCAGAGTCATTGCCTGGTAAGTCAGAGATTGATCTTCTTCACTCCAAGTTGATTCAGCTACCATAGCTTTCTTTTTCTTACCTTTTGAGTGTTTCTTCTTAAGATGTGGACAATCAGCTTTCCCAAGTCCTAGTTTCTTGCATTCATAATGGGTAACTTGATCTTTTGAGTGGCACTTTTAGGTTGTCCTTTTTTTTGGTAGTAGTTGTTTTTCTTATAGAATTTATACATTCTTCTTTTGAAGAAAGCAAATTAATTTTCCTTGCCTTCATTAGTTGAATTAGCTTCAGTAGTATCCTTAAGAGTAATCCTTTTTTATGGCTTTAAGCTTTCAACCTCATCTCTCATGAAGTTGTTTTCATAAGCATTTAGATTGCCTCATAGCTCATCTTAAGACATTTCATTTAAGTTTCTACCTTCTTGGATTGCTACTATTTTAGCTTGCCAAGGTTTAGTAAGAACTTGAAGAACTTTTCTGACAAGATCTTTGTTAGAAAAGGTTCTTCCTAGGGCATCTAGATCATTGATGACATTAGATAACATTTTAAACATATCTTCCATTTTCTCACTTTCCTTCATCTTGAATAGTTCATATTCATGAATTAGCATATCAATCTTGGTTTCTTGAACCTCAGCAGTTATTTGCAGTTTCTTCCACATCTCTTTTTCTATTTTTCATCTAGAAATTGTTTTGTATTCCTCTACATTAATTGCACATCACATGAGATTTATAGCTTTGGCACTAGTCTCAACTAGCTTGATATCTTTATTAGACCATTCTTACTCTGGTTTTGATGTAGTCACACCATGTATGACTTTGATTGGTGTATATGGGTCATTTTCAATGACATACCATACTAGATAACCTACAGATTAAATGAAGATCCTCATTCTTTCTTTCCAGTAGGTGTAGTTATTTATGGGAGGTGGAGTAACCTTCTACCATGTTGCTTGAATTCATTTTGTTGTAAGGATCTTTTATTTAGGCTGTTAAACTTGAAAATAGAGACCAAAGCTTTGATACCAATTGTTAGTACAAAATGAGATTAAGCACCTGAGAAGGGGGTTGAATTGGATGCTTTATGGTTTTAAAAACTTTTCTATATGGGTAATCACAAGTTACAGGCTCAAGCTTGTGATAACCTTTTACAACCGAGACCCTGGTTAACCTACTTTTCCAATGAGTTTTTCCCAAGAACTAGTCAAACTCACTCATAGGCTCAAGGGTTTTACACCCCTCACTAGGTAACCTCACAAACACTAGGTTTTTCACTCAAGAACCTAGCAATCTCTAAACACAGGCTCAAGCACTCAGCTTTTTACACCACAGCTTGGGTAACCTCTCAAGCACTATATTTTTCTCACTGGTAACCTAGCAAACCCTAAACAGATTTTAAGAACAATCACAAGTAACCTTAAGACTCCTTCAAGATAGTATGCCATATAAGGCTCAAAGGACAAGTATTCAATTCGTTAAGGCACAAAGTGTAGTTTCTTGAAGTTGACTTTGTTTTACAAATCACTACATCACTTCTCTTAGGGTTGTAAATTTATACTTAAGGATCATCCACTAGCCATTGAGTTTTGTAATTGTACTTGATCTAGTTTCTTGGCTACTTGTCTCCTTGATTTTATAGCTGCAAGGCTCCATGGACATTTGATTTTTATCCCATGATCTCGGGCAATTTGATTTTTATCTACTTGCATGGTTTATCTTTTGTTTTTTATCTTCTAGATTTGCAGGCTGCACAAGTAAATGCTTTGAATTTTCAAAAAGTCTTCCAAAAGAGGTGGTGCTTTAACAAACAAACTTTCAAAGCTTATTAATTTTTCTTTTGTATCCATCACCTTTGTCGTTTCATATTGTAAGTTATTTAAAAATAAACTAAAATACCTTTGTTAGAAAAAAATCTTTCTTTTTCTGTTACATAGCTTGCTCATTTCTTATGCGTTGTTGCTTACTCATTTAATAAATATTCCAAACTTGTTCTTTTAGACTTGAAAACATAGTTGGCTCATCAAAAATATGGCCAATAGTTTAATTTAAATCAAAATCATTTAAAAGGCATCATACATACAATCATACTTTGTAAATGATTTATAGGTGTCAACCATGTAACATACACACACATAGTCGTGAACTTGGCTCTGATACCAATTGTTGGATCTAGTGATTACCCCTAGTTGTTTATGATACAAGTATAGGTTTTAATTTTTTTTTTTAAACAATACAAACTTCTAAAATCGGTGAAAATAAAACACCAAAGCAAAATCACACTCACTACTAGAGGGAGAAAAATTTTAGATGATTTTTACATACCTCTTATAGTCAATTTAATCTTACATTTCACTTCTCAACCAAGCACACTTATGGCCTATTCTTTTGGATTCACCAATCCATGAAACCTATGGTGAATAGGTTTAGTGATTGAAAGAAAATAAAATATGAAAGAATTAAATAAATAGATTTCTCAAAATTGAAATAGAAAGTCTTCTCTTTCCCATCAAGTATAGCATGTAGAAATTGCACTCAAGGAACACTACAATCATCTTACACAAGCTCTTGGGAACTCAAGAATAAAAGTAAGGAAGATGTGCCTCTCTCTCTTTTCTCAACGTGTTTTTCAGTTCCTCTCTAATCTCTAATGTGGACGACTATACCTCTTTTGTGAGGAGAGGTTTAAGTTATATTCATAATAGTCTAACCCCAGGCCACTTAAGTGCAATTCAAAAATGGTCATCCCTAAAATTGAGGGATTTCGCACGCCTACTAGTGAAAGAGTAGGTAATCAAATCATCTAATTAATTTATCAATTAATAATTGTATTATTTAATTGATAAAGTAATGTTTTATTTAACACAAATAAAACATGTAGAGCTTTCTAATTGGTCATGCTTGAATAAAAATTCAAATAAATGAATTTTATTTAATTAAACTCATTTGACTTAGTTAATCTCCTAGTAAATGTATGTTACGTAAGAAATTAAAACTCATTTAATTTTCAACCTTTATTCACTTCGATAATTAGGATAATTAGGGAGATATAGATTTAAACATTTCAAACCTCCCTCCTTCCTACTTGTCCGTCGATCTCACTATTTCATAGAGAGTTAGTTTGCTTCAATTAAGTTTAAACAATTCTAACATTAGGTAATTAGGATTAATTTAATTTAATCAAATTTTTATCCTAAATAAATACCTTGGCCAAGAATCCTAATAAAGAGGGATTTAATTTTATTTTCTTTAACTTCTTTAAATTAAATAATTTGAAATTTTTAAATATTAATTTAAAGTAGTTAAACTAAAAATAATTATTAAGGTAACTGTTATCTAAATTGAGACAACACTTGTCTTAATTAAGACAAACCTTTATCTTAAAATTCTATTGTCTAATTAAAATAACACTTGTTTAATTTAAACAACTAATGTGAGAATTATTTTTGTCTTTATAGTGATAAAAATGTTTCTCACATTTTCAAGTATGCTTAGAAGAACATTTGCAGTAAAAAACTCTTTGTCCAAATTAAGACAACTCTTGTTTTAATTAAGACATAAATGATTTAAGTTATCATTTAATTTCATCTAAGTTTTTTCTAACTTAATGTAGATTGAATTCTCCAAAGCTAAGTGGGAAATCTGTTTGGACATAGGAATTTCAAGCTCCAATAAACTTGAGATTATTTTAATCTCATTAAGATAATTCAAGTTTATTAATCATGAAGTCATTTCACCAAATACTCATGATTGCACTCTTGAAAAAAAAACCCTAAAATTGTGAGAAGTCAATGTTGAACATTGATTTGTCCAATTTGCAAACCTAGTGTTTGTGAACCCTCGTAGTCATCCAATGTCACAAGGTAAAATTACTGTTTTACCCTTTATGTCAATTTTGCCCCTTGGTCTCATATTTCATCCGATAAGTGACCATATAATATTTTATAACTTTTCTAATATTATCTAGAAATGTTAACAGCTAATTCATCATTTCACTAGGCCTAGATATTTCACTTATATTCCTAAAATCACCAAAAGAGACGTAATGCTATGAACTCCATTTCCTGGATTACGTTCCTAGATGTTCACTCCCACTATAACCCCAACATACAGAGTTTTGACCAGTACGACACAATGGTCATGCCCATATTATATGAAAGATCACAACGGTCATGAATACAAGTCCATAATCCATTAAGATTTCGGTTTTGCCACTAGCAGATGCAATATATGTGAGTTCAAGTTCAAAGTAATGAACTTGATATCTCACTTGATTCCAATTCATTTGTGATTTATCATTCCCTTAGAAAAGAATCTCATTCTTTCTATGGATGTAATCCAGACACTGTAGTCTTAATTGAATAGAGTAATTAGCTCTATTTAGTGACTGTGAATATCATTTTATAATCATCCAAAGATACATATGTCTTTTTAGCATAACTCTTATACAAATGTATCTTGGTTTATTAGAATTTAGGAACTTAATAGCTAGAAAATGAAGCTTACATAAATACACTTTTTATTTTTTAATATCAAAATGTATTTACATTAAATTAAGGAATACAACTTGCTTTCTAGGACAACTTATTCCTATCATCCAGCACATGTATATAAGCCTGAGTCAACTATGATTGAACCAATGACAAAAGTATGTTTATTTGTAGGATATCCTAGGGGTACTAGTGGTATTACTTCTACAACACCCATGATAAGAAGGTATATTTTTAGTGCAATGCAACCTTCATATAAGAGGACTTTGTGAGAAATCACAAACCTCAGAGCAAGATTGTTCTACAAGAAAAAAGTTATTTGTCATAATCAAAAGCTCATTCTAATGAAGTCATAATAAACTTGGATTCAAGAGTTGAATCTAAACCGGCGGTACTCCATTGTAGTGGGAGGGTTGTTACATAACCTGATAGATACATGGGTATAGGAGAGCATATGGAAGCTCTCTAAGATGAATATGAATCTGGCCTCGTTACATATGATGACGACATCAACAATGTTGATGCTAAACATTTGCAAAAGGAAATGAGATTAGAATTTGGATATATTCATTCCAACAAATTTTGGATTCTTATTGATGCACCGGAAGAGATAAAACCTACCCATCGAGTATAAGTGGATCTATAAGAGAAAGAGAGGACTTAATGGGAAAGTAGAGACCTTCAAGGCTAGGCTAGTGGCTAAGGGTTATACCTAAAGGGAACATATCGACTATGAAGAAACCTTCTTGGTAGTCACTATGCTTAAATCCATGAAGATCCTATTATCCATAGCTGCACATTTTGATTATGAGATATGGCAGATGGATGTCAATACTACATTTTTAAATGGGAATCTTGAAGAGTACATTTATATGGCTAAACCAGATGGTTTCATTGAAAATGGCCTAGAGCATAAAGTCTATGAATTGTATAAGTCCATTTATGGACTTAAGTAAGCCTCCAGGTCTTAGCTGGTAAAATGGGCCCAGCCCAATGGGCTAACTTGAATTAGCCCAGAAAATAATAGGGCTAGGCCCAAAAAATGTCAACCTGCAAAAATTCAGGCCTTTTTGGCCTGACTTATTCGGGCTAGTGGCCTGAATCGGGCTATGCCGGGTTTGCCCGACTAACATGTCTAGCCAACCCTACAAAAAAATTTGTTGTCCTTCCAAAACGACGTTATTTTGGAGGGACGAATCCCCCATTTTGAAAACCACCCCGAGAGTCAGTAAGTCACTAGTTTTTGCCCATTTTGAATGAGCAAACCTTATTCACTCTATCCCTCTATATTTCTATTGGCAGAGGAGAGGAAGGAGAGGATTGGTGATTGTGCTTCTTAACTGTATAAAATGTCAGAATTTAAGCTATTAATGAGAGTAAGTTAGAAAGTCTTCAAAGGGAATATATGGGTGAATTCACTGAATTGAGGCTACTTGGCCACATCTGTTTGTGTTTTATTTTCTTTAATTTTTTTTAATTTACATAAACACCATGCATGTAAAAGAAGAGGTTAAGAGCAGTCTACCTTAATTATCTAATTAGTTAATAATACACGTTTTCTATGAAATCTGACTTCCACTACTCTCTTGTTTTGTTGCTTTTTGGCATGAAAACCATGCATATAAAGAGGTTGAGAGGGTCTACATTTAGTTATTTATTGAGTTAATAGTAGATATTTGCTATGACATCTGGCTCTCTGCTCTCTACGACAAGTTAAAGAAGTATTCATGCTTTTTTGTTTATACTTTGGATTTTTGTTTTGGCAAAAGCAAGGAAACAAGTCATGGAGACTACAGGGAGATTAGGTGGCCAATATAGCCCCCATTTGCATTCTCAATGTACTCATTTGGTGGTTTAGATATCCTTTCTTCTTTCTGAAATTATAATTTTTCTTACATAATGATAGCATGATGATGTAGGAGTGGCAAAAACCCCTCATCAAATCTGCCGTTAAAAAGATTGTTCTGTGATCAGAAAGATTTTGTTATGCTCTATTTTGAGCCTAATCTCTCATAGTTTCTTGCCATCAATTGTCCCTAGCACTACGATTCCTCTAGTATTTTTTGTGTTTACTTATTCAATCCTGGCATGAAATCTTTAACACTTATTACAGCTTTGGTGGACGTAAGTTCACTACAAAAAAAAAAAGGTTTTTGTGTCGACTTTTGTAGTCACAAAAAGTACTAAAATTCGTCACAAAAGACTTTTAGTGAAGAATTCTTAACCTTTAGTGATGACTAAAGGTTGTCGCATATACCTCGTTGCTAAAGGTTTTTAGTGACGACAAAATTGGGTTATCACTAGAAATAACCTTTTTGTGACGACTTTTGAGCATCACAAAAGATATAGATTTAGTGACGCCAATATGTCATCACTAAATGTGCTTTTAGTGACGGTAATAGTCATCACTATAAGTTTCATTGATGCAATTATTTCCTAAATTTTTCGTAAGTCATAACTGAAGTTATCTTTTGTGACGACTAAGGTCGTCACAGAAACTACCTTTTGTGACGACAAAAGGTATTTTTTGTGATGCCATTCTTATCTTCACAAAAACCACCTTTTATGATGACATAAGAATATCGTCACAAAAACTACTTTTTGTGACGACAATAATGTCGTCACAAAAACTATCTTTTGTGACGATATTCATATGTCGTCACAAAAGGTGGTTTTTGTGACGACAGAAATAGCGTCACAAAAAATACCTTTTGTGA